>CM035786.1:42193974-42446474 GCA_020466265.1 Siphamia tubifer | reverse complement strand
AATATGTTAGAAAGAAGTTATAACAACCTTATTATATACTGTACTTACTAATGGTTATAATAATATCACAGTGTTATAATATGTTAATAAGCATGTTAATAAGCACCTTATTAATTAAGTACTTACTGCTTCTAACAACATATAACTGTTAATAAGCACATTAATAAACACCTTAAGTACTTACTAATGTTTACAACAACATATTATTGTTAATACGCACTTACATGTGGCTTATTAAGTACTTATTAATGCTTATTACGTAACCTTATTATAAAATGTTACTGAACAGAATAAAATTGATAGAATAGAATACATATTTGTATACTACTAGCATACAATTAACATTACACTTCAAAACAGGGCATTTTTGATGTTTCTCTGCATAGTTTTCTTAACAATTCGGCATGTTTATATCTAACTCATAATATTTTGACATTTTGTTGCTATAAGATTAACATTAATTGAATATTTTTATGGTGTGTTTGATTGCCCTTCCTTTGCGCTACATATTGAAAACAATGAAGTCACAGTAATAGGGGTGGTGTTGGTATTCACAGTAGCACGTGCTAAGTCAAATATATCTCAGGGTCAGACATTAAGAATTCTCTTAGTTAGTCTCTCCTAGGCTGCAAAAGCAGAAGCTTTAATTGCTATAAATATGCTCTAATTAAAAGACTGGAGTTCCTATGAAGTTTTCCACTCTGCCTACACATCAGTGCAAAAATAGCATTTACAGTACGGTGTGGTATTAGTTAATTACCATCATTTTAAAGAGGGAATAATAGGGCTATAGAGCAGCAGATGGTAATTCCTCAGGGGTTAAGCTCTGGCTTTCTTTCCACACTGTGTTTGCCAATAGAAGCTGCAGAGACGCCACCCTTGGGTGGTATGAAGCCAGTGTTGAGGAGCGACTGCTTTTGCTCTGATCAAACACTGAAATGAGCCGTGATGATGGGGCTGGTGATACATGCTGCTGTCTTCAAGTCCTGGCCACTGAGGGCTTTCTGCATCCCCCACCCTACCACCACTTAACCTCAGGCTAAACCGTTTGAACTGAACTTCAGAAGACATTTAAATATTTTAATGATATATTTCAGGAGCCCATATGAAGCTTGTCAATTTGCCCTTTTTATTCTTAACAACTATGGAGGATCAGGCTTATATTATCCTACTTTTAATCATCATTAACAACAAATACATGTATTTTAATGTAATTTAACAACTGACATAGATTGACTATAATTCTAAATGAGATAATATTGTGAATTTGACATGTTATGTAAACAGCATCGTCTGTTTATTCTGATTTAAGCCTTTTTGTGACAAGCATTTTCCTACTAAGACAGTTAAATACCCTGTTTTAATAATGATTCTGATAATACATGTCCAGATGAGGACACTGACACCTTGTAGATGTGTCTCCTTTGTGGGTTTTCATAGCAGGTTCCAACACAGCTGGAGTAGAGATAGGAAGGAGAACACATCCACTTGTCAACATTATGACAGAAGATATCAGCAGGTTTTTGAACATGAGCAAATATGAAGAAGCAGCCTTTTGGGAAAGTGTTTGAAGGACTGATACAGAGAGGCGGTGTTCAACCAGTGGAACACCTGCCACTGGTGGAAAACATTGGGGTTTGCTCCATTGCATATAAAAAGGATCACTAATGGAAGCGTTATTTTTTTCTTACAGTAAAGGTAACAAACTAAATATTTTTACACAAGTTGTCAGTGATCTTTTCCTAACCTTAGCTAAAAACTATTTACACCTTCCTTTAGGAAATGTAAGAAATGTTAGCCAGGATTTAAAACATGTTTTCCACTGAAATGTCGAAGGCAAACACCTGCAACAACAATGCAGACTATTCAACTTGTACATCAACAGTCTAGTCAGCCAACAGGCCAGGCAGTCAGTGTCAGGAATGAGACAAGGCCATAATCCAATTGTGTTTTTTACAAGGCGTCATGCCTTTACCTTTGACAGCGTGATTGATGTGTATGTAAATGTGTTTTGAGGAGGCTGTGAGCAGCTAGTTAAAGCAGACATTTAGGGGCCGCCCTGTCAAAGACAAATACAAGGAGAAGGAGAGAGAGGAAAAGAAGATGGAATCCAAAATAAAGACAACTATTGATCCATAAATGAAAGAAGATGGACATTGAGATGAGTCCTAGAGGGGGTGTTTGTGTGTCTGCTGAACGTCAGTCTGATTCATCGGAGGAAGTTTGATGGTCTGAACAGAAGCCTTGTAGAGAGAGTAAAAAGGTTTCTGCCTTTTTCAAGAGCCTCACTGTTTTATCCTCTCACACTGGGCTTTCTTTTACCTTCGCCGTTACTACGCATAAGACAAAGGTTAAGACCCTCAACACACAGTGAATATTGGCCTCGTGTGTAAGTTTTTACATCCGTGACCCTGTGAACACAAGTCTGTCGTGGCTTTACGTTCCATCTTCTCACACTTCCTTCTGAAACTGTCATGTGGGCACTAAACTTTAACAACTTCAGGGTAACAATAGGTGACAGGAACCTCAAATCTTCCCACCTGTTTCCACAGCAACTGAGGAGGAGGAAGAGGAGGGTGGGGTGGTGGGGGTGAAGGAGTGAGAAGGTAACAAGTCTCGTCACCATCAGTCATGCACACATCCCCTGTTGTTTCGAGCCATCAGTCACCGGAGTCAAGTGTTTCACTTTGGAACTTAACATGCAGGCACTTGCTTGTGTTACTGGCACCAGTAATTTGTCTGAATATTGTCAATCTATTATCCTAAACAGCGGGTGAATGCATTTATTTTGTAGCCTTTGTGATGGACAACTGGGCTGAAGTAAATTTAAATGATCAGACAGAAATAATAGATTATTGTGAGCTGTCTGACACGAGTGTGAATCATGCCATAGCTAAAATCTGACACGACAAATCGAGACAGTGATTTAATTAGATTTAATTAGAATAAATAAATGAAAGAGAAATATTTCATTAGATAGAATTCAAGCAGTGCTGCAAAAACAAAATGTATTGCTCATAGTAATATTGATTATTAATATAATCTATTTTACTGTGATTGAAATGAAATTTTTATTCAGATCAAATACTGATGAGATAGTTTTATTTTAACAGGTATTTCACAAACATAGCAAGGAAAAGCTACAAGGGTGGGTCCAATTTCAATTTTTTTTAAAAATTCAAATACATTAAGCTAATTTCAAATAATAGTTTAACATAGAAAATAATGACCTAACACTCATATTGTGGAAACATTATTTATTCCTGGTGGTGGTGTGTCCCATAAGAGACATTTGACTTGGAAAAACATTTCATGTCTTCTACCATTAAGTTACATCATTAAAACATATAATCCTGTTCATATCAAATTACCTCCTCTACGGTGAACTCGACAATGGTATTCGTCCTGTTGGTCAACTGAAACTAAGATATAAGGACACTTGTAAAAGTGTTCTGAAGTCAGGAAGAGTTTTGGATCAATGGAAGGAACTGGTTGCTGATCGACCGCTCTGGAGAAGAACCATCAGAAATGTTTGTGAAGCCGTCAATGCAAATCGAATTGCAAGCTACAACTGAAGAAAGGAGCACCGAGCTCGAAAGAAGGTCTTGAATGGAACTTAAATTAGATAGAATTTGTCTTTGCTTTTAATTTAAAAAGCCTTAAATGGAACAGGACCCAGTTACATTTCAAACTCACAGACCAGTTATGTATAAACTAGAACACTAAGGTCATCTAATGCAGGCTTACTAGTGACTACTAGCTTTTTACAAAGAAAATTGGGGACGTAGCCTTTGTTAACTATGCACCAAAGTTCTGGAATATAATTCCAAAAGACATCAGGGAAGCCAGCTCACTGACTATATTTAAAACTAAATTACATTTTTTTTAAATTTTCATCAGCCTTTGAAGGGAGATAATGAATGGAGTCACAATTCTGTGACCCCTTTCTTTACATTTTTATACTCTTTGCGCAATCAAATGTTAATATATTTCTGATTTACTCTATTAAAATTGTATAATGTATGTACAATCAGTTTATTCTTAATTCTTGAAATTTTATAATACATGTACTCTTATAATTTCATCTGTCATTTTATTTCTTATTTATTGACCTATTTCTTATTTATAATCAGTTTATTTTGTATAATGTATTTTTTTCACCCTGTCTTAAAATTTTACTTTAATTTTTAATCAATGTGAAGCACTTTGGGCGACAGTGTTTGTATGAAAGGTGCTATACAAATAAAGATTATTATTATTATTATTATTATTATTATTATTATTATTATTATTATTATTATTATTATTATTATTATTATTATTATTATTATTATTATTATCAAATTCTGAGCAAGGAGGTGCACTGGATCACCCTGGATGGTCCAGTGCAAAGCTTGAAGCCTTCTGGTCAGCAGGATTTGTGCATCCTACAGTTGGTCACAATTCACATCAGCTGGAAGTTGTCGGAAAATTATGTGTAGAAAGTGTCCTTTTAAATGCTTGAAACAAGGTGAGCTAACACAAGGTTGAAAAACAATAAGGAGGTGGTCAGACAGTGCTAGGGTTTGGGGAGAGCCCTGTATATCGTGAAGTCTAATGACCTTCACCACAACAAACACTGTCTACACATACAACAGGACTGTTTTCAAAGAGCTCCAGTAGACCTCCAGTAGACCTCCACCCAGACCTCCAGTAGACCTCCAGTAGACCTCCACCAGTTCACCGTGGTTCACTACTGGCCTGACATAGAAACTATCCAGCTTACATGTGGGTTTAACTGCCTGAACATAATCCACCATTAAAGAGACTTTGGCATAGAAGCTCAGTGGAACTTCTTTTCCACCACCCATGGAAAGGGACCTGTAGACAGGACTGGAGGAGAGATGAAGTGCCAGGTCTGGAAAACCGTCCTCCAGAGATAAAGGGTCATATCAACCCCTTCTATGAGGCTGGAACAGAACTGTGTCCCAGTGTCAATGTTATCTACCCACTATGGCAGCCACTGCGTCCATCAGCAGTCACTGAGAAGACTGTCCACCCATTTCAGGGATTCAATACTTCCACCACATTCAGTCCCGTGGACATGTCCTGGTGTCTTCTAACTCCCAGCAGCACCAACCCTCTGCTAAGATACTGCTTAGATGCTAAACTCCTATAAACTAAAGGTTCTGGTAAAAGAATGCTTGTGTTCCAGCCACAGAAGACAAACATAGACACTGGTGGACACATGTTCCCCTCATTAGTTAACGTTACTGGTTGAAATCCCTAATGTAGAGAAGGTCTGGCTACTAGGACTAAAGGACAAAAGGCATTTTATATGAATAATAGAATGTCTGTAATGGACAATGTTATTTAATACTAGGTAGTGGTGGTAGTAATGCACAAAAATTATATTGAGCCTTATCGATGTGTCATTATAATTATTTAAACATCCTCAAAACAATGTATCAGGTGATGTCTGTAAAATATAGAAATGTTATTCTCAAGTAATCCTGTAAATACATTTGATTAGACACAAGATGGTGTCATTTTTTGGGTTTTTTTTTTTAACCTCTTGTCCGATTTTTAGATGGTGGTCAAAAGTGTCTTTTTTCACTCAACAGCCCATGCTGTCAAAGGAAGTACAACAACTTGGTCTATCTATGTCCTAATTACTCCTTCAGACTTATATCTTGCAATCTGAAATTAACTGGTATACATTAAATTAAATTCCAAAGAGGAATTTTATTTGGACTTTTAGCCAAAAACACCAGGGGCCAAAAATGTCCTGTCACAGACACAACTTTTTTCAACTTTTATTTCGATATAAAGTAGATCCTTATTTTGGATAATCCCTTAGGTCTAACTAAAGCAAAATCAATTTAAAACAAAAAAACAGGGTCATTTAGCAACACTAATCTGTCAAAATGTGTCTAAAATGTCCCGTCAGAGACATTTCAAACACTGTGTTTTGACACTTCTATATCAAACTGATGGGTGTTTGAGGAATAAGAAGATATTGCATCAGTTCAAGGGTAAAATAACCTGTTATAGATTAAACATATTAATTACTGCAGTAATTATCCAATGGAATACTTTTACCTGAATACTTTTTTTTTTAAATCACAGTTACCTTCTGTTTCCAGGCACATGTATGATGAATGCAAGTGATGCTAACAAAGGCCTTTTTGGTTAGAAAACAAGGCTGATTCTGGCGCAAACCTCAATTTGGCTGTGTTGTCCTATAGAGGAGCTAGAAGATGAACTAAGAATGTACTGAACCCAAACACAGCCACTGAGACCACAGTCAGTCCTGGGACACATACACACGCCTTTAAACTCTCAGATGTATTTCCCCCTGTCCACTGCCACCTGCTAAACCCATGTTCATACTCCATCACACAGTCCTGTGCACATCCACATTTCCAGACCCATAATATTTGGTATCAGATTTTAAACCATCTCAGAGTTCAATCCAAACTGAAGATTGACCAGCAGCCCAAAATATAAATCATTGTTAAACATATGCTACACAGTGGTTCACTTTAAAGCTCTAAAATGAACCAAAAAACATAATTAAACAGGATTCTGCAGGATCACATTGGATGTAATCACTATGATAACATTTAGTTGCTCTGGACCTAAAGTGTGTTCTCTATTCTCTTATCTTTCACATGTCTATGTTTGATGTGGTAATGATGAACTTTGACCTGAGATGAATATTGTCATGAATATTTACAATTAAAAAAGACAGTTAGAAAAAAATAGAGGCTTGACAATATTCATTAGAAATTCATAGTTATTTCTAATTACTCCAGGTAATATACAATACATGTTTTTTATTTTAACCCAACCACTTACCAATGTTTAGTACATTTTTAAGAGTAAATATATTTTCTGTTTTATGTGACTTTTTTCTGAATTGGTGAATCCTCTGTTTCATTTTGCAATAACTGCTACTATCTTAAGTGTACCAAACAGCGATTATTTTGATGTTTTCCTTTTCTTTGTACCAAAGAAAGATTTTTGTGTGAAATCTTGTGCGTATTTATTTGCGTTTAGTGCAGGAAAGTGACATCTGATCACAAGTTTTGACTCCCGACACACAGAGAGATGTATTTTCTAATATTGTGTGTAAACTGATGGACTTAAAGGCCAGGTGTGAACTAGACCTGAGGCAAACAAATAGAAAATGAAGACATTTTTCTTGTGTCTGCTGCTGTTTTTCTGTCTCCTTTGCTGTCAACAGCAACTCCTGCATGGAAATAGAGAAATGGATTGATGTAAAAGCAGAACCCTCATTTCCCACAGCATGTTTCCACTACCATTAGATGGCATCAGACCATGAGGCATGACATTAGAGACAGAACGGGTGTATAGGAAGGAGAGAGATCAGCAGAGGAGACCCTCGTACTGTACCTTCTTGATGCCCCCACTCCCCCTCCCCTCAATGTCCTGTGGCCCCTGCAGCCCACTCTGCTTTGACTCTGATGAAGAGCAGGCCACAATCCCTTTCAATTTGGCCAGTGTGGCCCAGTCCTGTTAAAGGCAATCGACTGGATGAACAGAGGCACTACATCACAATATGCAGGTGCAGACGAACCGGCACAAGAGAGATGAGAGACATGGACTCTGGCATCCATCTACCACACAAATACACACACAGACACGCACGCACACACACACACAAAGCCTGGAAGAGCGAGAAAACGAGGGGTGAGAGAGAACAGAAAAGTGGAGGAAAAATGGGACCCGTCACTTCCTTCACATTTTTCCCTTTCTCACTTCAGGTAAAAAAAAAGGACAGAACAAAAGAGAAAAGAAAATGTGTTTTGTGCAAGTGGGGTGTGGGATGGTGAAAAAAGAGAAGGGGGTAAAATAAGGACTGTGTGGACTGGGAGGTGTTTGTGGTGGGTAAATGTGTGCAGAGGCGTGAGGATGCCAGCGACTCTGTTATCAGGGGAGTCCAGACCCCCCAGGCGGACCGAGCTGCTGGCCCGAAGCAGAGGGGCAGACGCTGGAGGACGACCCAGTCAGAGCCCCCGCCCAAGGATGCTTGAGAAGTCAACAGACTGGAGAGAGTGACAGAGGCCTGAAGAGGACTACAAGTACCACATAAAAGATGAGATTTATCTGGAAAACATTTCATTCCCTGACATTGGCTGCTTTTTCCTGTCTGGGCTGTAATTAAGCATCCGGAGTGCTTCATCTAATCCATATAGTTAATATAGTGTACCAGACCAGATTTAATTCTCAGCTCTTCCACAGACTGTGGAGAACATGGGTAAGTGCTGTACACTGAGACTGAGGACTTCTGATCCACTCTGCATGTAAGAGTGTGAAGCATTCATACCCTCTCATCCACTTGAGATGCTCGACTCTGGGAACACTGAGGAGAGTCATACTGCAGGTTTGGGTCAAGGACTTGATGTCATGTGATGTCTGATCTGGCTCATAAAGAATTCTTATCATGTGCAGCTGTTGAGTATGAAGTGTATAACTGTAGGCAAAGGATAAAGGTGCAGAAAGTCTGCATTCATAACATTTAACCATGATGTGTCAGTCATGCTTGGCTTTGGGCTCTGGTTTATCGCTAAACATATGGACTTGGATCAAGCCTCTGTATCTAGGATTCAAAGTAATATAACCCTGCAGACATAGAAACCAATATACATGCAACTTCTAAAATAGCTTGCAGCCACATAATACAGTGTTGTGCTGATTGTGTTGCAAACTCACATATTTAAAGAGCAGATTAGAAAGTAATGTTTATGTTGTATTATACTTAAAGCACACAGGGAAACTTTTAATTCCAGACCTATTAATAATATAAATTCCAAAACAAGTCTGAGCTAATGTATATAGTTTGTGTAATAGCATTATGGATAATTCCATCAGCAAAGGTTATGAATTGTATTAATCAGTAATTGATCTTTTGTAACTTTCCTTTCATATCTATTACATGTAGGTGTACTGTTAAAGGTGTCATTCTGCGTAAAACAACTTTTCCACGCTCCTTTTGGAATCTAATGCATCACCCCAACTTACCAACACATGTTGCCTTTGAAAGTGTTTTGTCACCTCCACTGGCTGCATACCGCATTCACAGAAAACAATAAGAGGAATGAGGGACGCACAAAAAGTCGATCCATTTGACAACAGAGGGACGTTAGCGTCACCCACGTGGAGTTAAGCCCGTCCCCGGCAGCAAATCTGCATTAGCATTAGCATCTACAAGAGAAGATGGTGCCACAGTAGCTGCTGCACAAACTGGAAACAAAAAAGGCGGATCAAACTGGTTCATGTGCTCTCTGTGGAAATAAAGCCTTGTTTTTTTCTCTGCACATTTTCAGAACAAGCAACGGCACGAAAGCTAGCTAGATGCTGCTTGGGTACAGCTAAATACATACACAGCGAGAGGGGGGGGGGGTGTTCCTTCACGCATTCTGAGCCAATCAGAGACGCCTCATGACCGCATATGAGGAAGTACTGGTAAACTCTGTTGTTCGACCTCAAGTCATTTTTCTACCGCGCAAAAAATTGCTGGAAACAAAGCAATCGGGCCTTTTTTTTTTTTTTTTTTTTTTTTTTTTTTTTAATAGAACCAACACACAATGTATTCAATAACAATGGAGAACACAGTAATATTAATGAAATAACCATGGAATGACAGCTTTAAGACCTTTCAGGTCATTCACCAAACCAACAAACTAGTCTGACCAACAGAGGTTTTATTTTGTTTATGGAGAGAACACATGTTCTACATTGTTCTGTCTTTTGGATCAGTTATAAGAAGTTATGCAAAACTTTAGTCAACAATAAAGCAAATAATATAATATAAAGTAGAAAATTAAGTTTCAAATGAACAGACATCATGATGAGATGGTACACACATTTGTCTATAAGTACAGAAGGATGTAAAAATTATTACAACTAGAGATAGATATATCACAACTGTTTGGTCAGTGTCCCAAATTCCAGCATGAAAGTAATCAGTAATGTGAACAAAACCAAGGACACCTTTAACCACCTTCAGCTTTGTTATTTTTTCACGCTTGAAATAAGATACACATTTGTTTCTTACTTTCCTTAGAAACAAGAAAAAAAAGACATGGAAAAAATTTAACAGAATGTGTTGGAAATGTTAAAGCCACTATTTAGTGTGTCCTTTGACACGCAACAGCACAAACAATTAGAAACATCTGACATGTGTTGAATTAAATGTGGTATAAATAATCAGAAATTGAATCATATTATCTGAACAAAGGGGTCAAAAACATGTTGAGTACAAAGGGAGGTCACACTAAATACAACCACTGTGGTTTATAGAAGCTGTTTTTAACCCTAAACTGTAGTTTTTCCTGCTTTTTATACTTCACATATATGCAGATTGAATCTAATCCAAATACTGACAAACATTCAGGTGTGATCATCATCAGTCCACATTTTAGTGAAATATGTGCTTATTTGTGGAGGCTGTGTTCATGGGACATACTACTGATGATACTTTATGGTGAACAGGCAGAAAGGTCTTGACTACATCCAGTCCTCAGTCTATGTCACCTGCAGTGTTCAGCCTCTGAGGTTCTGTCAGGATGATCCTGTCACTGACTATTTCCACTTTTCATCGTCCCCCTCGCTGCATCAAATAACATGTACCTTGTAAGCAGGAACTACAGTACCTGCTGAATAGACGACTCATAACTTTGTTTGGATAACTTGGATAACAACACAGCAAACCAGGCCCTGCCCACATGCAGGAGCATCACCAAAACAAGTTCCCTCTTATTTAAAGCTCGGCACCACAAGAGAACACTCACTCAAACAAACCACAGAGATTTTCTTCAGCTCCAGAGTGATGTTTTCAGTCAAACATTTGTCCAAGTGCTGGCACAGCTCTACTGTGCTGATATGGTAGTAGCAGCTATGTGAGACAGCCTTTTCAGTAAGTACTGGGAGGTGGGACACAACAGTGAAACACCATAGGGATCAGTACTATTCTGAATTTCACATAATCACAGTTAGCTTTGCAGATAAAATTAAAAAAAAACAAACATATGGCCTAGGTATCACATCCTATGATCAGTCGACATCCAACACATTGCTATCGTAATTGTCTAAGTCATACACTCTATGGACATAAAGTATTGGGACATACTGGATTCAGGTGTTTCATTTCAAACAGGGTTTCATGGGCTACAAAACACTGACAAATATCATCATATATTTTTACACTGGGATAAATATCATGTTGATATTGATACTGTACCATCTTCATCTGCATATCTGTGTCCAGGTCACAGAGACAGCAGCCTCATCAAAGAAGCTCAGACCACCCTGTCCCCAACCACTTCCTACCAGCTCTTCTAGGGGAATCCTGAAGCTCACCAAGAGATATAACCCCTTTAGTGGGCCCTGGGTCGGCACCTGAGGTCTCCTTTCAGATGGACATGGGAGGCATCCTCACTAGATGCCTGAACCAACTCAACTAGTTCCTCTTGAAGGGGAGGAGCAGCGTCCCTCCCTCTTCTTATTGCTAAGATTGAGCCCAGCTAGCCTACCAGCTTACCTGGACCTCATGACCATGAGTGAAGGTTGGAATGTAGATCAACCGCTAAATCAAGGTTTCCATTGTTCTACTGGTGGACTTTAGCATACATGTGGGGAATGACAGCGTGACCTGGAAGGACATGTTGGAGAGGAACAGCCTGCCCAATCTCAACCTGAGCCATATTCAGTTATTGGATGAGTCAGTTTGTCCATAACTGACGGATGTTCATACATAATAATGCCCATTGGTGCACCTGACACCAGGACAACCTATGGTTGGCAGTTGATGATGGACTTTGTAGTCATATTGTCAGAGCTATGGCCGTATGTTCCGGACACTCAGGTGAGGAGAGGAGTGTCCGGAGACCACTACCTGGTTGTAAGTTCCATCAGGTGCAGGGGAAGATGCCACCCAGACCCAGTTAGCCAAAATGAGGGGTCAGGGTCTTCTGGAAAGAAGAACCTATCGGGTTGATCTTCAACTGAGCAAATTGGTTGCATCCTCTAATGGAAATCATGTCCAGGAATAGTACCTGGTACCCAAGTCGAGCCAAGCCAAACCGAGTCAAGTTGGGCCGACCCGACTGGAGTGCAAATAATGAATAATTATGCGATAAGGCTACGTGTGATTTCACATTATACTCAACTTTGTCTGGTCAACTTCTATGTCAGCTATGGAATTTTTTGGTAGAAAACAAAACACAAATAGACAGAGACTAGATTGAATCAAAACCAAACCAACACAGAGACCAGAATACACACACATCAAAGGTGTTACAGCAGACAACTTTTTCACACATTACAAATTAAAATGATGTAATCAATGATATGATGATGCCAGTGACTTGCAGAATGATGTTTAAAGTTTGTAGTAAATTAATCTATGAATCTACCAGATATGTATTTCTGTTCCTACAGTTCAGATCAAAACATAAAATCCAGAGTCCTCGGTAGACAAAACCAATGTTGTGTACAACAATTCTCGTGTTAAAACTAACATGCAGAATGATGTTAATTATTGACTAACCTTACCTCTCCTACCTATGAGACATCAGTTTCTCTGTTATACAAAAAGCTCCTCACTGAAATCAGTCCACATGTCAGTACAGTGTAAATATGTGTTTGTTTCCTCTGAAAACCCATTCATCCATTAATACACTGGGGAACTCTGACTTTACAGTTGCTCTGCGATGCACACACACCACTATGTATGAGTACACATGCAAACACACACCTGAACGGGCCAAACTTTATTCCCTGCAAGTAACTTTTGACAAGTTCTCCTCCACATCTCGGAGTTGTATTCAATCGTGCTGGAAGGCAGAGCTGGAGAGCAGTCATGTAGAAAGAGAATGCTGTTACTGGAGTTATTAACAGGCTCCTGTGTTTCCCTCCTCTCAGCTGAGCTATTCAGAGCATAGCGTCCTCATCTGCCACAAACACATGCCGACAGACAGACGGACACACTGCGCAGCCCTCTACGCGCTGCGCACTAATATGTTTTTTGCCCATTTACAACAAATTAAGTTTCCCTCAAAGTGAATTTCAAGCTTGGCTGCCTTTGGAGGGCGAGCAACTCTCTTTTCATTAATTTTCATTCTTTTCCCCTGAACAAATGATCTACTGTACAGGCCGCTGTGCGTTCACTCTCCTCTGCCTGTCTGATTCCTTTTCTTGTTTTCTCCCTCCTTTGCATTCTTCTTTTTCCTGCTTGCAAGTAAATTTGGGCTGGGCAATGGAAAGCAATTACACTGTCACAAAGGTGTATTCTGATTTATTAAAAGCCCTGAATGCTATCTGTTTCGTCCTGTCTTTGTGTCCATCTTGGGAGCTGAGTTCTGACACCCAAATGAGACGGAGTGAGCTTGTACCCCCACCCCACCACCATCCCCAGAGGTACATTCTCAGAGTCATCAAGGAAGCAGACGAGGACAGATAGACTGCTGTAAAGTGGCTGCGGGGATGGGAATAGATTTGCCTCTGAAACTCAAGAGGTGAGACATTAAAAAAGACAAAGGAAAGCTCAAAGACTACGATACATCATATAAACAGGCTCAGTTTGAAATACCATTCTTCCTTTTTAATTTCATAAGCCCGGTCTTCAACTATCCAACAGCCCATAGAACAGAAGACATCAGCCTGAACTCCCATTCAGCCTGTGAGGAGTTAGTCAGAAAGAGGCAGAACAGGGACAGAGCGACAAGCCATTAAGGTGTGAATAAGTTCCAATTTCCAAAATAAATATTATCTCTGTCTGAACAACCCAAAATCTGTGTGCTTTTTGTGCCAACATTATAATAAGGATCAACAAGGGGTCAGTGCTGTGTGAACACCACGCCATCAAATTCACACAGCTTCACCTGGGATACACTCATCTATTTATCTGCCATATTTTTCCTGGTACCATTGACCCACACTGTGTAAAACTGTAAAGTTAATCACAGCACAGGCAGCGGGTGCCCAATCTGGACTCCCGGCTTTCACAGTAGGCAATGCATTAACAGCCAGGTCTAATGCACTCCCCGTCTTTTCTCCAATCCTCACCACCTCGCCCTCATTACCACGTTTTTGATCAAGAGAGATGCGGAGGAGATGCGGCAGTGGGGATGCGTAATAAAGCATCTAGTATCCTAGGGGAACCATCGGTTAGAGATAAGAGGTCATGCAGCACTATAATGTAAAGACATAGATCATAAAGCTGCTTATCTCCTGCTCCCTCTGGACCGGCCTTCTTAGTCAACGGTCTGGGAAAGGAGGACGGTCATAGCGTCTCAGATTCCAGCACTAGACGACAGATTGCACCGTGTTGGCACAAAACGTCTCAAAGAATAAGGGTCACTCACTAATGAAGCGAAACAGAAAGCAGCATAAACACAGGAAATGTTGCCAAGGAACCTGCAATGATACAATGATGACCTTTCCTTCTTTGAGAAAATTCCTCAGCGTTATGGCGCGGCGCTGCTGAAGGCAGTGATTAACATATTATTAGACGATAAAGAGCCCAGCTCTTTCATCTAGATACCTGGTCTGCTACCAAGGAAAATGCATAACTTCCTGAGGCCAACAGCAAACAATTCATGACAAATACAAAAAAGCAAAAAGCAAAACAGGGAAACTAAATGGCAAAGAGGTAATGCGATAACCCATCAAGCAACAGAAAAACACAAGGAGAAACTTCATTAGTGAAAAGTTTTGTAAAGAAAAAAATATAAAGTCAAAATTAAATTTCCACTGGCTGATATAGCTGTATTCCTTATGTTGCCTTGTCATTTTCTTTTGCATTTTCTCCTTTAAAAACTGCAGTTTTTCTCCTGTTTGATGTTTAGGCCACAGCTAATGCATTCATGAACAGTCTGCCACTAAAGGAAAAACACTCTTATCTGGAGCTGTTTACCTCTCAGCTTGGGGAAAAGCAGTTTACCTACTTGAGTGGTGCCAGCATGCGCCAGTCTGTCCTGAATATATGCTAACAAAGCTACACAACTGTGTATGTCAGAGGAATATCTAATGAATATTTCTAATCTCCAGCCCAGGCCCATCGGTCTCATTTGTACATGGCATTGTAGTAAATAGAATAGACTCTGTAATTAATACTTCATGCTTATACAGTATATGTTTATATCTTCAGAGTATTCACAACATATAAATTGTACTGTAAAGTCATGGCAATTCAATACAAATGTTCAGTTCCACACCTTCAGTCCACATCCATTGAACCAGAAGTGTCTTATAGTACTGAAATGGGCGTCATAGCAAATCTAGATCAGAACTCAGTGAAAAGACCTCTTGAAATTTGACCTGAAACACCTGTATCACTACAATGACTGCATTCATAACAACTGAGCACAATAGCTTTCAATATATAATAATATCTAACTTTAACCTTTTGGATTAAACTGAATATCCCTTCACCCTCCCCGTAATGGCTAACAAAAATGTGTTAAGAGTGTAATAATTTGTCATTTGGCAGTGCCTTAATGCTGGAAACAGATTGAAGTCACAGTTCAGTCTAAGCTGCCCTAGGAGCTAGAATACTTGGGGAAGTACAGAAACTGAGTCCTTCTCTCCCTCTTGCTCTTGTGTCTGTATTTGTCATTTCTTAAACCTATCTTACATACCAAGTGTGTTCATGGCTATTCGCCTGGTGTCTCCTTTCCCCACTCCTTCCTCTGGGGAGAGTGGCAACTCTCTCAGCAGTATCCACATAAGGAGCCATAGACAACAGGATCTGCAGTGACTCACTTGTGTCCTGTGCTTCCTTTCATCTACAATTGGATGTTCATCAATAGCCTATTTGTCCATAGAAGTGGATCTCTCCTTCAGTGTGGTTCTCCACAAGATTTCTTCTTTTTTCACACACATTTTGGAGTTTTTTTCTCACAGAGAAGGAGGGTCTAAGGACAGAGATGCTTGGGACTTTATCTATTTCTGTGGTTGATTGTGGGGTTTTTTGTGAGGCGATATTGTTGTGATTTGGGGCTCTATAAATAAAATTGAATTGTATTTCATTTCTGTACATACTTTTCAACTGACCCTCTGTTGAAGTGAGATATCAGCAACATTAATCCAACAAAACTGTACACACTAAACCATAACATTGTATGCTGCTTTCCTTTTGACTTCTTTATTTGTCTTCTGATTTGTTGATTCATATGTAAATACATATATCCTCTTACTGTAGCAGCTGAAGGCAACTATTTATGTACCTGTGGGCGGTGGAAGAATGATATTGATGTAGATGTGAAATTCAATGTAATAATCAAACATAATTAATGAAATAATGATGATGATGGTGACAATGATAATGACGATACTACTACTACTACTACTACTACTAATAATAATAATAATATTAATAATAATAAATACATGTAGTCATGTCAGTATTTCTTTAAGTTGTTTTGTAACTGAACACATGAGGTTCTTGAAGTTACCTGAGGCTATGATTTCATTGAAGGATTAAAAATGTGCTCTAATGTCATCATATCAGATGTGTTTTTGTCTATTTTGCCCTTGTGTGATTGGATCACAGAATGTCCCAAGAGTTCATGCGAAGTGTGTTAAAAGTTCATTTGTGCCACGGGTGAGTGGATCTGTGGAGGAGATGACACCTGAGGGAACACGCTTTGATTCTGGTGACTGACTTTAAACTCTTAGAACCAAAATCAGTGAGAAAAAAATTATGGAATGAAAATCAACACCTTCATTTGCACCTCTCTCTTCTGTACAAATCAAGAGACTTCGACTATGTTCAGACTGCAGGCAAATGTGGCCCAAGTCTTGTTTTTTTGCCCATATGTGACCTGTATCCAAGCTGATAAAGACAGTTCGAACAGCACAAATTCAATTTTTTTCAAATCCCACCCAGGCCACTTTCATATGGGGTCCAAATTCTAATAAATATCTGATATTTTGCAGTGTGACTTCAGTCTAAACGACCAGGTCACATTTATCTGAGCACTAATATCCAACAAACATTGCAATTCTGCATCCCAGGAGGAGGAGTGGTGGGAAAACCATATTAGCTTCCATAAAAAAAACAGTGCATGTCTGTGTGGCCCGATATTACTGTACGTCAGGACCTCTTTTGATGATGTGGGTCACTTCAGGGTCACATTCAGTTCATATCCAAAACTGATAGAAGTTGCAATTAATGTGTAATATGAACAAGCACACACACAAAAAAATAATAATTGTGTATTACAATCCTGCTGTCTTAACGTAGCCTAAATATAAATACAAATGACTTGATGTTTCATACTCTTATGGAAAATGTGCTTCAGTGTTGACATATGATGTAAAACATTAAAATGTTCAAATCTGATCATTTCTATGTAATTATACAATATCTACTATTGACATATTTAATCATTGTATTCATAAACACCTGACATTTGACAAAATCTGCCTCACAGGGTAAATTTTCTGAAAATACAGCCAAGGAGTGGATGTAGAGGTCACATATCCTCTCAGACTATTTGATTTACAATATACTCAAACGGAATTATTACTTTTTTCCCCAAGTGACATTAACCCATAAAAACCCAGTGCTACTTGTCTGTCAGTTCCCAAATGAAATTTTCCTTAACCTTTCTTAAGTGATTTATCACCATTTACTATAATATTCTCCTCTGTAATTTACATATTTTTCAGTGAAATTTTCCTATATTAGTTTACATGGAGATGTTCATTAAAGCTCAGGTTGAAGGTGAGGGTTATTGATCCGACTCCATGGGTTTTACTGGTGAATCAACATTGTAGAAGATGATTTTTGTGTTTCCATGTGAACATCCAAATGGGACATATCTGATGAGCATGAAAAGATGGCGAACTGCATTTTATACCAATTATTTACACTTATTGATTGATAGGATTAGTGGATCAGCAGGTATTAAACAGTTTAGGTCAGTAAATGGTTATGGTCACCAGTGGTTGTTTTTGTCTTTATGGGTTAAAAAATTGGCTTTTTCCTGGTTCCACTTACAGAAAGCCCTAACATTAGCCCTTTATCAGGAAAGTGGCTATTTTTGGCAATTTCCAGACATTAAATATAGGGCCAATCCCTGGCCTCAGTAGGGTCAAGAAGCATGTTACTTTTTTATCACACTATATATAGTAATTCAGAGAGATTTTATAGACATTTTGAAGCTGGAAATAGTGAATATGAGTCTTTTTTTTGGTCAGTTTATGACCTCATAACAGTTGTTTTATTGCACGTCTTTGTCTTTTAGCAAGTGCTGCTCAAATATTTTATAGCAAAAAGAGGGAGTTGATGATGTGAAAAACATACAAAAGTAAAGATTTTGAATTTCAGAATACTTCAGTGAGTGTCCTATAAATGGTAAAAGTCACAGTACTTATGACACGTCAATACACACATTCTCAGGTGACTGACATAAATAAAATTGGTGCTGTACACAAAACCAGATCTATTAAATTTTTACGTTGACAAAAAAAAAAATAAATGGAAAAATAAATAAATACACATTGAAATGATCAGAATGCTTCAGTTTGCAGCCGTCTCGTCTCAACCAACAGCCCATTGGTTATTCAGGGATTGGAGGACTCTCTTCATTACAAACCAATCAGAACCATTCACACAACGTCTCCACTGTCAAGAACTGAGCTCTCAGAGTGTGCTTTCAGAGAGAGGCTGGCATTAATTAGTTAACAGTAATTAAATCTGGCACTTCATCACAATGGATGATGTTACATGTCATCATGATGACAATGTAAAATGGGCTAAATCTTTGTCGGAAAGATATGAACAGTGTCAGTCATTGAGCATAACACATATTTGGAAATGAATGGGGATGGAGTAAGGTTCCTAATGCAATAGAAAACTCTTTATATTGTTTATTATATTTAAGTTTAGGCCCGAGAAAAACATGCCGATACAAGGTGAAGATGTAAAAGTGAAATAATGAAATACCAAATGTGAGAAAATGCAGCTGTAGTGTCTGAACGATATTAAATGGTTTGATATATGCTTAAAAGAAGTGTATCGAATATGTATGTTTGAAGGACGTGCACTTGATATGTACTGTATATTTTAATGAGGTCTGAGCAGTCTGGGTCAGGGGTTCTGTGAAGCTGTGAAGCTGTGAAGGAACAAATGTTTATGGATAAAAAAACTAAATCAAACCTATATAAAGTGAATGTTACATGTTATTGGAGGACTTCATATTAGGGAGCTTCATGAATAATAATAACAATAATTGATTAGATTTAAATAGTGCTTTTCTATGTACACACATACTCAAAGCGCATAGTGGATCCATTATTCATTCACTCTCACATTCTACATATATATCCACAGTTGCACTGACAGAAGTGTGGTTGCCATTTTGTGCCTATGGCCCCTCTCACCACCACCAAACATATGTATCATACACCAGTGTGAGGGTTAAGTGTCTTGCCCAAGGACACAACAGCACATGACTAGGATAGAGTGGGATTCGAACCCGGAACCCTTTGCTTATTGGATGACCACCAACTGAGCAATGGATTCAGATTGGTAAGGGAGCTTCATATTGGGAGAGGGGCTTCAAAAAGAGGGAGCTTCATATTGACCAACAGGCAGACCGTGGTGCCTGTATGATACTGATCATTTTGTTAATAAATCATGTTAAAAAATTAAGATGGAGTCAGTGAAGCCTTCTTTATGGAGCGATTTTTGGGACAAAATGAAACGTACTCACAGGAAAGTAATCTGTGCATATTTGGCATGTGTATGTGTCATTGATTGTAGTTGAGCACAAAATAAATATTTGCAAACTCTAAAATTATAATGTGTTGTGTGTTTGATATTTGTCAGAATATTAATTGAAAAGTTACAACATCAAAAATATATATATAAATATACAGTTACAAGTGCACTGTTTTCAGTATGAATATGAATTTCTCAGATGGAATAAAGTGATTAAAAATATGTTGTTGGTCACATCATCGTGTCACAGGCATCATCAACAGAAGACAAGTCAATCAATATCAAGACTATGCATATACTGAAGTCTGGGCAAGACGAAAAAGGATGGAAGCAGTCTTTGTTTAAAATTGTCATGGCGGACTGAAGTCAGGTAGGTCGAAGTGAAGTTACCACTGAGCAGTGATAGTTTGAATTTCATCTGTTTTCTGTGTTCAATGTGTGATGTAACCGATGACATATTTTTGACCACTTTCTTCCATCTGAGAAATTCATACTGAAGACAGTGTACTCATAACTTTTCATTTTGCAAATGTAATTTTTGATGTCACATGTTTTCAATTCATATTCTGACAAATATCAAACATACAACATATTACAAGTACAAATGAGCTCATTTTAAAGTTTGCAAATATTTAATTCATACTCCACTACAACCAAAGACATATCCCAAATATCCACAGATTACTTTCCTGTGAACATGCATAATTTTGGCCCAAAAATCGCCCCATACTTCTTCATTATCCACTCATAGTCTTCATCTGAAGAGACAGTACACAGGTATAACATTAGAGCAGTGACGTGGCTGGTCTGGGCTGTGTTTCCTGTTTTTTTCTGTTTCCTGTGTCTCCATCAGTTTGTCTGACCCGACTCGTCCAATGTGGCTGCTGACCTTCTCTCTCCACGGCTGGAGTGGCTATTGATTGGATCTTGGCACACAGTGTACAAACACAGAGATAAGGACAAGAGAGAGAGAGAGAGAGAGAGAGAGAGAGAGAGGCAGCCAGGCAGATACAGCTGCAGTGCCCACTCCACTCCACTTCCCTTCTCTGGCTCCACACAAGAAAAAAAAGAAAAAGAAAAAAAAAATCTGTTGGAGACTGCACTCCCACTGAGCAGACACCCAGACATGGTACCTGAACACTGATAGCACACAGGATTAGCTCTAAAATTCAATCACAACACTTTAAGTCATGTTAAGTCACTGCAGTTGACAGTGACCATTGCTTTCTGCTCAACACTGTACAAGGGATCTCTCATAATCTTACTTTGATTTCTGAGATTTCAACAACAACAAAAAAAAGGACTCAAAGAATACTAGATTCTTGGACATTATCATTTTGAAGTTCCATACTGACCCAGACTTTAGTCACTGTAGCTTATACACAGCTATTATCACCAACACATAGAGTCCATTTCCCACAGACCTAGGCATTGTGTCTCCTTCTACACACCATTAAAAACACATTTTGTCTGTACCATTAACTTATTTTATCTTAAAAAAAGGATTTCATCTGACAATAGAACAGGGGCAACCCCCCCCCCCCCCCCCCACCAACAACAACACATAAAAAACAATTTTACCCATACTTACCCAGGTCAGGAAAATACAAAAATCAAATTCATACTCCTTAAATGCAGAGGTGAAAAATAACTATGAATAGATAGTTTGGACCTGTACTGCACTATAGATTTAAGTACAGCTCCTTTGAATACTTATTTTTCAAACAACAAAAATATTTTGTAAATAGTCTAATTATCCTTGTGCTATCCTTGCATCAACACCATTCTGAACAGAAATGTTTTATCATAATTATTTTCAGTATATTGCTACTCTATTGGAAATGTGTTTAATAGTCTTCACATTATATTAATATGATAGAGGATTCACTTTGTTTTGCACAGAAACAAGTGAAACAAATGTCCTTATATTCATTATTATTATTATTATTATTATTATTATTATTATTATTATTATTATTATTATTATTATTATTATTATTATTATAGCTACTGTTTGGACAACAATTCTTATTTCACACTCTGGGTGTTTTCATTCTTAGCATTTTTATTTAACATTTTCATACATATATATGTATACCAGATAATTAAAAAGTATATATATATATATATATATATATATATATATATATATATATATATATATATATATATATATATATATATATATGCCAACGCTGATTTAACTCAAGAAATGATCCAGGTCCTTCTATAATTTCTGCCGCAATTTGGATATTCTGGTCTTTAACCCTTTAACCCTGGGTGCAGCTTTTCACTTTTTAAAATACTGTCAGTAGGTTAATCCCACAGATGTGGTTTGGTGAGTCCAGTTTGACCCTGTTAGAGTGGGTGATGGAAGGATGACCCATCATGTCTAGTGCCTACAATATAAGCTTGCGGTGCAGTGATTACCCATCATGCCTCGTTCATACAGTCCATGCCTGGTTCATGTCTGGGTTCAGTAATGTTCTGTGTTTATAATAGTGATGTGTCGACAAAACGGCTCATTAACGTGAACGATGGGATCCTCCTGATTGGGAGCCATTTAGGAGCTGCTCTGCCCCCTCCACACGCAGAGGAGGGAGGGGAGATGAGAGAGCAGAGACCACAATGAAAATGGCTTGGAAATGTAAAAAAAAAAAAAGTTGATACATTGAGTGAAAACAGGAAAATTTGGACTAATTTCAATTACATTGACCAAACAATAAATGAATGAATTAAGTAATTAATTAAGATTTAATTATATATTAAACATTTGATATTTTTTTTTACATTAGTAATTTATATTGCACCTAACTTTGCATTGCTGTGGTAATAAATTAAATTAAGCACCAAAAAATCTGAAGAGCCACTCGGGAGCCGAAAGAGACCACTCTTTTTAGTGAGCAGAGCCGAAAGAGACAGTTCTCTAAAAAGAATTGAAATTCCCATCACTAGTTCATAAACTGAGGTCAAATGAACCTGGGTTCAGGGTTTTTCTTTGCTGATGACACAGACGTATCCCAGGACGACAAGGTCAGGATTCATCAGGGTCAAACTGTAAAGGAGACGTTCAGGAGCAGGACGCATCACTTTCACACATGGATTGGACACCACACAGTCTCAGTGTGGATCAGGTCACTGGACCCCACTGAGACAGGTTTAGACTTAAGGCAGAAGTCTGACTCACCAATCATTAACAGAAAGTCTCAGGCTCAATCCCCACGGAAACAAATTTGCATGAATCCGACAAACTTTATTAACAGTTTGGCTTTTCGTCTAAATGGGACCATTGTCATGCGTACCCCAAAACAATGTCTTTGGAAAACGGTTTCCAGAGTGGGAAGATCTGGCAACAGTGCCGTTTCCGCATCTCTCTGGACAAGTCTAGGTGAGTACTGGAATAACATGTCATGACCACATGACCGGAATAAACAGCAGCCTTGTGCCCGGCGGTTAATCTCAAAACCAGACAGCTGTGCAGATTCCCACATCTCCATGGAGGATGCTGCAGAAATTGGAGGCATCGGAGGTGGAGGTGGTGGCAGCCATCTCTTCCACCAGATTACCACTCTTGAAGGCCACAGAGAGTGCGCCAGTGCCAGGTGATCCACCCCAGATGTCTTGGCACAGCTTGAAGTATACCAACACCACACGTCTGAAGCCACTCTGGCGCCCAGCGTCAACGACCTTTTGGAACTTGATTCTGAAAACCTTCAGTTTTGTTGTAATCTGTGCCTCGGTAATGCTGCTGGGGTCATGGGGAAATTCCTCGCTTGCAACCCCATCCCCAGTTTTGTATTGTTGCCAAAAGACGAGAGCAACATTGGCGTATTTTGTTTGGCATGACTCCCAGTCCACATTTTCCTGATACTTCGTGGTCTTGCAGTTGAGAGTCACTCTCAACAGAAGATCCACTTCTACGTTGGTCCAGATGAGACTGTCCTTTCCTCGCGTAGTCGTTGCTGCTGCCACCTTGCTCTTTGTGTTGTTGTTATTATTTGTGCCTGGTGTGTGTGTCACACCAGTAGAAAAATGGATGTGGGCGCATGCGCACTACTTCTTCTATTGTTCTCTTGTATCTGTTGGGACTGGCTTACAGCGCGCAAAGTGGTGTGGCATTTGAATTGCATCATTTTCAGCAAGCATTTCGTCCCCATGCTGACACAGATTTTTCCTGAAACTTTTAAATTTTTTTCATAATATGTTTTTGACACGGTTTCAAAACTAAACCCATATTGAACTCGTCTGGACATATCCTGAGAGGGAAATGATTGTAATTCTGGATGGAATCTAGTGACATTTCTTATGCCATCATACGACATAAACAACGCCACAAAGAATGAGTCCTGTAATCAAAGCTGAAGTCTGTTCAGTGTGCTTTTGGTCAGTATTCACAGCAAAGCGTCCAGTGAGGACTCTTGTGGTTCAGGTTCGGTGTCCTCCAACCTTCAGGCTGGTCAGTGGCCCGTCTATCGTCACACCCTCATGTCTCTCATTTACACTTTCTGTCCATCTGCTCTCCAGGCAGAGGCTGTGCTGTGTCAGAAGTGACTAATAGTGTCACAGTCCTGCCACCCCCCACTCTCCTCCATCACAGGAAAAAAAAAAAAACCTCAAATTGCTACCTCTCTGCAACTCCAGCTTACTGGAGAGGGAGGATAAAAAAGGACAAGAAAAAAAAAGCTTTGTCAACAGTAAAGTGGGCAAACAGGGTGTTTTCAGTTCCAGATGGCCAGGAGACAACTGGAAAAGTGAACAAGAAATGAGGTAAAAGTGTGAAAGAAGGAAGCAATCGGAATTTTTTCAAAGAGGCTTGTTAGCATTGTAGTGGGTAAAACGTGTGTTATGTCTCTGTGGACATTGATGCCTCAGGGGGACAGAGAATGTTATGATGGTCAGAGAAATGGAATATACTTACATTGACAAGTTGTGCATGTGGAATAAAAATGAGGAAAACAATGTTTCCAATGAGGAAAAGGTGTGTTTCTGTTAGGACATTATTAAAAGCTCATTATAATCATGTTTGGGATTATCTAACTAATGAAAAACATGATTAACATTATTTATCATGTTAGTAAAAACTTTTAGATGTCCCATAGTCTGACTGATCACGCTCTAGAGGACAAACATAATGGTCACTGTGAACTTAAATGTTCAGTTGGTATCAAGGTTACACTTTAGAGGTCAAAGGTCAAAGCTCAACAGTGTGATTTGTGATGTATAATAGACACATTTGACTGGAATGATGCCTTGTTTGTGGATGGTCCTGAGAACCAGCAATGTATTTACTTAAAAATAAATAAATAAAAATGTGCACTGGAAAAGAGATTATATTAAAAAAAATTATCTGAAAGAAACTGTTGCATCATGTTGTTTCCAATGAAAGCATTGAATTAAAGCAAAATAACAAAAATGTAAACTCACTGGGTGTCAGGAGGATATTATTTTCTTCTCATACAGTAGACTGTACTGTAGGAGAATACTGGACAAAACATTTGTGATGACAATGATTATTTTGTGAAGTGCAATTTTAAACCCTCAACATACACTACATGTGTTACAGAAATAACAGGGTGAGGTTGGAGGAGGATAGATCAGCCAAGAACTTACTGAAAATACCAACACAATCCACAGTATAATAAGGAACATTATTAGTTATTTCAGCTACCTTATAAATGTTTGTTTGATCACAGTAAACTTCAACTGCAAACACATTAATTACAGCATCCTGAGAGACCATGTAATTCAATATGAATTAATGCTGATATCTGCTCATGCAGTGACGTTGTGCTGGTTATTGTAATTAGGTTCCACTAAACTTCATGACAGAATGACAGATGGATTAAAGAAATAAGATGCAACACAAAAACCTGTGTCATCTGTCATAGTTCACCTGTGAAGGAGGGTAAATGAACTATAGAAACCAACATTTATCTTTGCATCAGGCTGTAAACATGTTCATTACAGCATTAAAGTTCCTCATTATTACACAGGGATCTACAGTAGGAGATCAGACTATACCACACGTTTCGAACTGATTCGAACTGTTCTTTTGTTGAATACAGGAACCTCTTTCATTATTTCTGACTCAGTTCTTGTCTGTTTGATTCCTTGCCTGACTCTTCCACTACAATGAAACAGTGTGACATGAATAAATGTCACTGAGCATAAAGTGGATAAAACTTTACCATTGACAAAGATATTACTCTGACACTCTTTGACACAACCTCATCTATAAACATGGCTTCTGCCCGAGTCGCATCAACTAGATTTTCAACTCCCATGATTCCAAGCAGTATCAGTCAGCAGCTTCAGACAATTCACTGTTATTATTCTGACCAAGACAACCTCACCTGTAGAAATGACACACTGTCTAAAGTTAAGACATGGTAACAAACCAACATGAGCCACTAAAGGGAAAGAAAAAGTCAAATACCTGTGCAAATAACCAATCACCACCTGGCTTTGTCCTTCTGTTTTCAGGGTGTGAATATTAGATGTCAAGTTAGATTATGTGTGTGTGTGTGTGTGTGTGTGCACTTGTATTTCATAAATATTTTTACACAGTCACACCATGGGGACCAAAATCCAGGTTAAATATTAGGCTTAACAAGGGTTGAATATATATATATATATATATATATATATATATATATATATATATATATATATATATATATATATATATATATATATATATATATATATATAGAATAGAAATTATATAGAATAGAAATTATGTGGCCTTATTATTATTACATCAATTCGTTTTTCCAGAAGTACTCATAAAGCACTGGGGGAAACATCAATTTTTGTTAAGTTTAGAAGATGTGTACTTTAAAAAAAATATTTAGTGTTATGTAATTTTTAAAAATTATTTCTTTAGTTTTATTTATTTATTCATTATTTTTAAATATTATTATTTATTGTATTTATTTATTTAAATTCAATTTTTACATTAATTTTTTATTTCAAATGTTTATCTTATTTTATTGTATTCACTTGATTACAAACTTGGTCCTCATGAGACATGTAAACATGTGTGTGTGTGTGTGTGTGTGTATAGAGGCCTGGTTCCCACCTGCTGTGAAATGCAGATGAGAAAGTTTCGTGAACAGGTGAATTCCACTCTCCACTCTTGTAAAGTCTCAATTGTCAGTGAAAAATGAAGTGAAAGTGAAGAGAATGGAGAAGCTGATGTGGAAATGATATTCAAATCCTCCTGGTTTGCCCTTTTCATTCACCACAGAACTGTTACATCTCTGCTCCCGTCTCTGTCCTGATAAATCTCTCTCTCTCTCTCTCTCTCTCTCTCTCTCTCATACACACTCTTTTTTTTCCTCTCAATTAAACTGACTTTTCTACTAGAGTGTCTCAACTGAAGTGGATTCAGCCTGGCTCGATGCAACCCAGCAAATTCAGTTCATTCTGCTTTGGTGAATGTCAGCTCAGGTAAGATAATGAAAATAAACACTCCACTCATTAGGATAACAAGAGCTGCAGGTTAAAAAAAAAAAAAATAGAAGCTGGCCTGTTTTTTGTTACAGTATCTGAAGCTGCCAGTGCTCGATGGTTGGATGGATGAGATTTTGTACTGAAGGATAAATTACTGAAAAAAAAAAGTCAGCAAGATATATGAATGGTTGCGTACAGTAAATGGCCCAGGCTCTTATTTCCATCCTTATGAGAGAACTGTAGCCACTAGAAGGTTAAAGCTACTATAGTGGCCTTGCAAAGACTGCTGGGAAAATGGAAGCAGGCTGACTTTAAAGTTTGATGCAGTCACAAAGCTCTCCTCATCTCTTCCCCTCTGACCTGTGTGTATGTGTGTGTGTGTGTGTGTGTGTGTGTGTGTGTGTGTGTGTGTGTGTGTGTAGAGTTGCATATGAGTGTGAGATAGATAGAGGGGGGTGGGGGTAACAGACAGAAAGAGAGATATGAGGGTGGGCTGGGCTGTCTGCCACCCAGGCCCAAGGAACATAAAGAGAAAAATATGGCCATAAACCCTCTCTATGACTATGAATACTAATACTGACTGTGTGAGCCAAGACAAGCCAGTCTGTCCTCTCTCTGTTTTCCACTGCCTGGCTCAGGGGAATGATGCCCCTTCATAATAAAGCTCAAATAGTGTCCTGCACATGAAGAACTCAGCTGGACTATTTCAACTGTTGTGTCCTACATCGCAGCGCTACAGATCAGGGTTATTATTCGTAATGACAACTAAGGAAGTGTCTAAAACTAGGTGTGATTTTGGGGTGAGGTTAGATCAAGAGTGTTTCCAGGAGGTGTCATGGCGGCATGTTGTTTGCATCATTAGTTTCAATATGTGCCGTGTTTATATGGTGGCGCTGTCGTCCTATACTAGGAACTTCTATTTCTGAACAAGTTCAGATGTTATTACCCTATAGGCATGCTCGAAGAAGATTTTAACAAAAGTTATACTTAAAAACCCTCAAATATTTTGAAATCTGGGATTTTTCGAAATCCTGAGCTCATAACATATTAATATGGTTAATTTTATTTCCATATTTTCAAGATCATATTTCAGAATAAGAGCTAGTCATTGTAATGATCAAAACACTACATTCATTATGAATAATAACAATTCTTAGTTGAAATTGGAAAAGAATATATACACACACATGTAAAAATACATATGAATTTTATTACAATAAACTTCTTTTTACAATATTTTACAGAGTTACAATTGTCTTTTAATAAGAGCTCGGAGTTTGGTCATTTACCATTTGACTGCCATACCTCTGGATTTTCTCCTTCATTTCCTGTCGAAACTTTCTATGATCATGGGGTATTGTCAGTGGATGATTTTTCACAATCTATTGGGCATACGAGGAAACAAAAACACCACAGCTAGAGATACATGCCACCATGACACCTCCTGGAAACACTCTTGATCTAGCCTCACCTGTGATTTTGTTTGGCATAAAGCGGTAAATACTGCATTATTTTGAAGTTTGATACATTAGTAATCTCTGAAATAATGGTTAAAGTGATTTTCACTAGTTGTAATGTATTGTTACCCCCGTCCCCCAAAGGGGAGAGGTATCTATCTATCTATCTATCTATCTATCTATCTATCTATCTATCTATCTATCTATCTATCTATCTATCTATCTATCTATCTATCTATCTATCTATCTATCTATCTATCTATCTATCTATCTATCTATCTATCTATCTATCTATCTATCTATCTATCTATCTATCTATCTATCTATCTATCTATCTATCTATCTATCTGTCTGTCTGTCTGTCTATCTAATATGTTCATATTTATCTTTATATATGTAACCATCTAACTAACTATTTAAAAATTCACGAATAAATGTAAAAAAAAAAAAAATCCTCAATCTGTGAATAAAGGTTATATACAAAGAATATACTTGTAAAATTTGATAAGAATCTCACCAGTAGTTTTGTTGGTTTGAAGAAATTGCAATTGAAGATGTTGAGAAAGAATGAAGACTATGATGAAGAAGACAGGAGTGGACACAGTACCTTTATAATAACTCATGCCGTACTGGCCAGTGAGCTAATAAAAACTATTCCAATGGATGGCAGGAAGCACATATGTGTCATTTTACCAGTTACTACTGTATGTGAGCAGTATGTGAACATATTACAGAATGATATTAATGTTCAAGCAGCTCCTGTTGGGGTCATTGTAGTGGAGCATTGAGAGCAGAGCTGAGGAAAACATGTAGAACTGAAAATATAAAGAAAATGTCAACTTATTTCATATTGTACATGTGTCTGGATATAAAACCTGCATTCCAAATCATACTTCATGAGCACACATTCACCTGATGGGGTGAAAGTTGACAGAAAATATCACTCTGGTTTGATTATTTTCAGTATGTTTGTCTCAGATAAAAAAAATGTGCTTTGTACTTTAAAATTATAAAAATGTGTGCTCCATGGAAACACCCCATGAATGTAAAAGTAAATCAAAAAAGTTAACGAAGTTTGACCAAGTTTCCTACCAAAAATGCTGAGCCCCAGGCTGGAGACTCTTTACATATTTAGGTCCATATGCACTATTCTGATTGTTATAGAATCATTTGGGTTTTTCACATCTGATCTTACTTTTTTTTTTTGGATGGTTATTCATCTATCTTAGGTGAAAACATATTCTAAAACTGTGATGTTTTGTCTGATTTTTTTTTATTGGTACTATTATTGCTGGCTCTGGGTAGTTAAAATGAACTACTGAACAAAAAATGTGTCTAACCAAATGAGTTACTTTGACTTACTTATAAAAGGAGATTTCATTAAAACTAGATTTAAGAGTTTTCCACACTAGCATTAACTCAAATCAAAAATAACACTTCATCCAAGTGGTCTAGAACCATGCAGCTCAGAAAACAGCAGGATTATTTTTTTTAATTATTGACATCAAGTCACAATCTGAACCATTTTCTGCTTCTGTTACTAAGAGTTTAGAGTCTTTGTAGGTCATGTAGAAATGATAAGTCTAGGATGAATATTGTTAAAATTATAGTTACTTCTTATTAAATATGTTATTATTTTACTGGTCCGATCCACTTCAGATCAAAACAGCCTGAATGTGGCCCCTGAAAGAAAATGAGTTTGACACCCCTGTATTAGACTGACAGTTTTCCTAGAAAGGAAGTTTCCGCATTTCCAGATTATATTCCTTTGACTCACATTAGCCCTGTTTACATGACAGCTTTTATTCCTGTTTAATTCCAATTTGAGGTTAATTCCACTTTAAGATGACTATGTAAACACATAATTCCAGTTGAAAAATTATAATTCTGAATTAAACCCAGAATAAAGTCACTGGTTCATTCTGAATTCCATAATTTCTATGCCATGTAAACGGGAATAACTGTTGTTCTGCACATGCTCCTGTTCTCCTTGCGATGGCTAGCTGCTACTTCATAATTATCACAAAAATAAATTCAAACATTGTATGTAGTAACTGGTCTTCCATGTTGATAGTTGAAACAAACACAAAACAGGTAGTGGACACAATTGTTTCCTTCCGGTAGACATCCAGACATTAAGCAGCCATTCTGTCCAATCAGAACGCTCTGTACCTCAAGCTTTTAAAGTTCAGTTAACTAGAGCAGAATACACCCATTAACCATGTAAACCTTTATTTGGAATGAACATGTCCATGTAAAAATGAAGGAAGTATCTTTAATTCGGAATAATATTATTCCGAATCAATAATTCAGAATTTAAAAAAACATCATGTAAACGTAGCTGTTGAGAAATATGTGAATGTAGAACAAATACAGGACTGTGGATCGGGTTGAGGACTTAGGTTCAGACTCTACAAAGAAACACAACAGCTCAGCCTAACATGAACTGAAGAGTGATGACACTAAAGGTTCAGACAGAGCTTTTTAACACTATCACTGTAGAAAATGCTGTCGAAATGAGCTTTTATTTATTGGCCTGAAAATACATTGGCTGGTTGTTACTAAGAAAAGAGCTTTATTAGTGCAAAGTCTGAATGGACGTGTGTGTAGCTGGTGCAACTGAACCATAGTTAGAGGCTCTGGGGTCCATACATCAACATGTACATTACATTAGCTGTATTTCACTCAGTATTATACCGCAGCACTTTAAAAGATTAGATGGATTAAGTTTCCGTTTTATTGAGGCTGCGGTAGTTCTAAATGTGACCGAGATTATGACCTTAAATATTCACTTTTACATTGTTATTATTCACCTTACAATCAGGAGGTATTTCAAGACGCTCTCTCTCTCTCTCTCTCTCTCTCTCTCTCCCTCTCTCTCTCTCTCTCTTTTTAGCCTGTATCATTACCCGTTTGTGTGGCATGGTTTCTAAATTTCAGAGTCCCTTCAGTATTTTATGGTCAGTTGCTCCTTATAAAATACCTGTACTTTCATGGTGCTCCGCTCGCAGCAAGCTTTCCTTGACAAATGTTGGAGGACAGAAGAAAAAGTCGTAATCTCTCAAGCATTTCTAATGAGTTTTTCTCCTACAATTATTTGATAAGAGCAGACAAGACTGGAGGCAGCGTGTATGATACAGCAGCTCCTACTGCTGAGGTGAGAGCTCTGCTGATTACACACAGAGGCATTTATACTGACACACACACACACACACACACACACACACACACACACACCTACAGGCTTACAGTCCGTCATCTCAGAGTGCAACACTCCTAATAATAACATGAGAGGCTGAAGTTATAACCGGCAGGCACACCTAACTTACCAGTCTGGGACTCCTTATTCTGAATACACACACACACACACACACACACACACACACACACACACACACACACTGGTTTCCACGTCTCATGAGCACCAAGTTTGTAATCAAGTCGCCATTGGGTAGTGATGTAAAAGACATCTTTTCTTATATGAAATAATAATAATAATAATAATAATAATAATAATAATAATAATAATAATAATAATAATAATAATAATAATAATAATAATAATAATAATAATAATAATAATAATAAATGAGAAAATAAATAACATTTAGAAAACTAAATAAAATGACTGAATAAATAGAAACATAATGATAAAAATACTCAGATAAATAAATACAATTAAATAAATAAAACAAAATAATTAAAATGAAGACATAATGAAAAAATAAAGAAATATTACTAATAATAAATAGCAATAAATATATTTTTTTAAGTAAACACATCTTCAAACCTTTGAAAAATACATGTTTCGCTTTGCACCTCTTTGCTTTATGAGGAAAAACTGGAAAACACTTAATTAATGCATTTATATACAACTAGTGGGGACTTTTATTTATATTTAACCATTGTGGGGACCTGAATTTTAGTCCTCATAGTGTCAGAGGTCCCCATGGTGTGACTGTGTAAACATATCAATATCCTCAGAATAGTAGTAATACAAGAACACACACACACACACACACACACACAGTTACATTTTGCCTCCCTCTAACCACACTACTTCCATTGATCATCTGTAACACATAACCCCGCCCCCTACAGACTCACCACACTCAGTCCCAGCTGCTCCCTCTGCAGGTAGGGCAGGTTCCTGCGCTCCAAACTGGCCAGGTAATGTTGCAGTCTGGAGTAGGTGTAAGGGTAGCAGTAGGCAAACTGGTAGACGTCATCCTCCCGGTCGAAGCAGAAGGCGAAGGACATGACATAGTTGCGGCGGTGGTCGGGGCAGCGATAGTAGTAGACGTTTTTAGGAGGAAGTCTCTGCCTGCAATGAACACAGATACAGTAGTACAGGAGTGAAATCATTGGGAGGCAAAAGGGTGAGGTCTGCACAGTCCGCAGATTCAACCTCAGCGGGTCGCAGGGTCGGCCGCTCAGGGCTGGGAGGATCCCCTCCCCTCGTGTCACATATATATGATCATCCAAATTAATCATTTCTACCTTTTATTTTAAACATGTTCTTATTTTGTGGGACTACAGCCTATCACCCCTCCCGCAATGTGCCCCCTACCCCTCCCACCCACGCAGTGATCTTTCAAAATTTCTCTCACGCTGCACTAGATTTGCTTTGGGTCCTGCAGGGGTGCAGGGCTCTGCTGCAGGTTGACCAAAAGAGATATGTCATTGGGGGAAAGTTGGGGCCAGTGAAGTCTTCCACTCCCTCACTAGTGGAACATTTTGCTTTTATTTTTAGTAATTCACACTAGTTTAGGTGCCATTATTAGATTTCTTCCCACATGTAAAAAAAAAAAATCATTCAAGGATATATCATCAAAAATCTAAGCTCTGTCCTAGAATATTCCATATAGTTGTTCACATATTACCAGCCACAGTGTAGATGTCTTTGTAACATAATGTGAAGGTGCACACGGCTGTATGCACCACCTCTATTTCTCCTTCATCCTCCACCTTTGCTGTTTTCCAATCTTCTTCCAAACCTCTGCCATCTTGTCCTGTCACTCACCAGCTCTGCCTTGACAGTATATGGGAACAGGAGCAAGCATGGGGAACAACAGCATCTCTGGCATATTCTCTGAGAGAGACGAATAAAAAGAGGAGGAAGATGAAGATGATGATGGGTGATTGGAGGGTTTGGGGTTTGGGGTGCTGTTGGGAGCAGGAAGAAAGGTGGAATAAGGAGATAAGCAGAAGATGAGAGAGTATGGCGATGGCAGATCTGGGCCTGATAGGGGTATATGTGGGAAGGGGCGGCGGCTGTGTGATGGCAGGCAGGGACGGCTAGATGAGCTAGCATCTCTGGCAAGAGATCAGATGAAGATGCTATCGTGGGGCTGTGATAGGAACAGCACCTGATAATCAACAAACAGGACAAACTGCTCTGTGCTAACTCTGACAGACTCAACTTCTCTCCGTGTGACTCACCCTGAAGACCGAGGACAGAAGGGAAACACATGACAGTTTTATGCCTTTGCTCAGACACCTCATACATCAGCCCAGGCTACGGACGCACATAGAAATACATAGTGAACACACTCGCATTTTCTACTCTCCAACATGTCCCCGCAGGTAGCTAGTAAAACAGAAAACTAAATCACTCAGTCTCTATTAGACAGGGAGTAAAACAAAGCAGGAAAAAGCCAAAGAAAGTCAGGGCTGATTATTCCCCTTTGGAGAAGAAAAAAGGAGAAAGTATCTGCATGTGGATGTGCTATCTCAGCAGAATACTAATGTACCACCACGCCCTGCCTGCCCACAGGACTCAGCTCTACAGCCCCCGTCTTTCATTCTGCAGAGCTGGACAAACATGCAGAGAGGGAAGAAAAAAAAAAAACTGTCAAAAACATACAGAGCTTTTTTTTTTTTATTAGTTTTGGTTTTTATAATATCAAATCAGACAAAATGAGATATACTGTAGTGGAAAATGCAAATAAAAACATAAATCAGTATCTTGACTTGTGTTTCATGCATTGTCTGGTAAGTGATGAGCAGGTTCAAGTATGAAACATAATCCAAAGAATAAGGTGAAGTAACTTTTAGACGGCTGGTGTGAACAGGTGATTGCAGCATCCTCAAAAGTCACATTCTTTTGAAGGAAAGATTTCGAAATACAGTGATCCCTTGTTTATCGCGGGAGTTACGTTGTAAAAATAACCCACAATAGGCAAACCCCACAAAGTAGTCAGCTTTATTTTTTAAAATTAGTTTATGTTTTAAGGCTGTGAACCTCCTCACCACACACTTTATACACATTTCTCAGACAGACGTTACCAATTTCTCAAATTTTGTTCAAACAATTTCTTTAACACTCTCAAAGTTCAAACCTTCATACATTTCAAAAATAATAAGTGCATTATTATAGAATGAAAGCAACTTTTTGTGCGATGGTTAGCATCTTTCTTTGCCTTTTGAGAGTGACCGCAGGTACTTTTGTCGGTTTATAAACATTTCATTGAAATTTTGGATTCTGTTGGGAAGAAAACTAGCAAACATACAACACTTCAGACTACAGCTGCACGATACATTCTTTGAGCAGCGACATCGCAATGTATGTGTGCAATAGTCACATGCAGGACCTGTTAATGTAGGAGACGAATGAGCTCAACATTTTCACATCTAATTTCAATAGAACCTGACACACACTGAGCACATTACAATCATTCTGAACCAGTTTAGAGTGAGTCACTGGTAACAAGACTGAAAAATGAGCAACCAATAAGAGAAAAAAGTGAATAAAATTTCGACAAATAAAGTGATACGTTTTGTGCCTAATATTTAGATCTATCTAATGTATCAATCAGAATTGAAATCCATTGAGAATTGTGGGAGGAGAAGCAATTTTAGTGAATTGTGGACGACGACGGACAAGGTTGGCGGACGGATAACGGATGAAGTGCGATGGCAAGAGCTCATCGCAACTTTGTTCAGATGAGCTAATTATGAGATAAAAAGTCAAAATTCTGAGATAAAAAGTCAAAATTCTGAAATAAAAAGTCAAAATTCTGAGATAAAAAGCTAAAATTCCCAGTCACTAAGCACTATCATAATTAATCCATATATAAGGTGCACTGTGGTTTTTGCAGAACTAGGTAATATGCAGTAACAATAACTGCCTCATGTCCAATAATCTACCTACAACTACTGGGGCTGAACAACAAGAGAACTTTAAGGTCATTTCTCTCAGTTTGGTGTGTGTGCAGTTACTGCCTTTTTATTTTGTAGGTCAGTACTGTGCACAGACACTCTTTCAAAGCCTTTTGAGGTGACTGAGTTTTGATATTGATTGTTAAAAGTAAAATGAAAACTAAATGAAACCTAACACAGTGAGTCCATTTAGCGGTGATGTGCTGTGATGACACCACATCAAGAACCATCATTCATCTCGACCAGACAGCACCACATGGGTCAGGATTATTGTGAGCACTTGTCAAGCACTACACCCACAATTACAGCAACAAATGGACGGAGCTAAAAGGAGGGCGATGGGGTCATTCCGTGCCAAAGCATCCAGACCCTCCCAGATGACCCTCAGAAACATATGTGAACATTTTGAGAAATTTCTTTTATGGACTTATGAAATAATACCAAGTTTCAGACTGATATCCCTTGTTTTGAAGTAAAGGCCTTCTGAAATTTGAGGTTTTTTTTTTTATTATTATTATTATTTTGACAAAGTTGTGTTTTAATCAGTTTTGACCTTCCACTGCTGCTCTATGATTTGTCCTACATATTAGATTTTTGATCTCCTTGGATAACTTTTCCCGTACAATGACAATCTATGCTCAGATTAGCTCTATTTATCTTGGTTGCTCCACAATATGGATCCAAATTTGGCAGAAACGCCAAAAATTGTGATACTTTTTAAATGCCACAGATCAGAAAGTTTAAAGAATTTGACCTTTAAACTTTTTTTCTGACTATTCCTGTTCCCTCTCTTTGACATTCCACTTTAATTTTATTTGTATCTTGGTAGGAATGAGAAATAAGACACATTTTCTTTTGTTTGGTTTTTCATTTTTCACAAGAAAAAGCAATTTTGAAGGCCACAGTTCACTGTGTGTGCAAGTGATTACACCCTTCATTTTTTTTTTTATCCTAGATTACTATAGTTGTCATCTTTTCAGAAAAAATGGAATGGTGTTCAGCTTACTCTTTTTTACTGCAATTTTTTAAATGAAGTTACCTTTGTCGCATTGACATTGATGCAAATTCAGCATCGCACAACATTAATTGGCATGGTCAGTGATCTGGGAAATGTGTGTTTCTCTGGATGCTTTGACATGGACTGACCCTATGGTAGTGTCATGGACTTCTCTGAATGGACCAGCATTCAGCCGAAATATGACTGGCAATGTCTAGGTTAGAAAAAAAATGGACGAGGAGGAGCATCCAGACCATGATGAGTCAAGAACCCAGAGTGAGTAAACAAACACCATGACATTATACTGACACTTTGGAACAACATGTGCATTTTCTGGACACACGCACACACACACACACATATATATATATATTTCAACCAATTCACATTAAACTACATCAGATACACATTCCAAAGGCCTGGCTGAGGGAGCAGAAATTACAGGTAACTAATCCAGTCCAAACCTGTTCATGTATAGAATATATGGAGCATCTTGAAACACAAATTGTGACATTTCTGTTGAGATTCACACTGTCGGATACATTTTGTAGGAAAAATGGGATAAAGTGGCAAATAAAATACATTTTAAATGAAATGAGGTAGCATTATGTCAAAGCGGTGAATGCTTTACTAAACCAATGTTTTTACAATAAAATGTGAACACTTATCCTGTCGTACTACCTCCAGAGTAATTCAGAAGAAATAACAAATCAATCATCCTTCTGGTTATTTTTTAACATAACGTACTGCTCTAAGTTACCGGTATTATCAGTAACAAAATGCTTCTATTACTGCTGAGACAAGTCATATTGTGTTTGAAGTAGAACACACTGTGAATAAAAGTGACCAGCAAAGGACAGAATAGACTTCCAATGACACTGTCACAGATGCATGTAGACACATACAAACGCAGCCTCACTCTGGTGCATTGCTGTGGTGCCAGGCCTCCAAGGTGCAGGTTAATTAAAATAAGATGACACCTCACCTCTTTACATATCTCCCTGTTTGGCTCTGCCCATCCATGCAATCCCAATTCCCCCTGTTTCTCCTTGTCTTTCCACTCTTCTGGGCTGTGTGTGACCTTGCCGCAGACTGAAAAAGTCCTGGCTATTGATTTTAATTACTGCTGCTTGTCCCATCACAGCATTATGGTTATAGGCCAGAGAAAATAGCTTTGTGTGGCTTCATAAGAAAAGAAAAAATGAAGAGGGACTACAGAGTACAGGTAGAAGTCTGCTTCAGGTAACACAGACACGCACACAAGTAGAAAAATGCACAAAATCTTGTGCACATGCACAGTAATGCACATAGTCCCTTTGGTTTTTATCTAAGCGGTGGCTGCTCCAGCTCGGCAGCTGGCAATTTGTTTTATCTAAATGGTACCTCCCTGTGCCTCTCCCCTGCCCATCTCTTGACGTGGTACAGTGCCGTCGTTCCCAAACAGAATTATCACTGTGTGGGATGAGGAGGGAAAAAAATGGAGAAGCCTTCCCCAGATGATAACGGGCTCACACGTGGTTTTACAATTCAGTGATTACAGAGACACAGAGAAACACACACATACAGAGACGCGAGAATATGCAAAGAGCTGCAAAGCAAAACAGAGCAGCAGATTCACACTGTATGTGTATTACATCAAGGTCATTCCTTTGACAGTGAGCTGTGGGACAAGTTAACTTCCACTGCTTCGCATCACAGCCTGAAAGAATAAAGAGGAAGATGCAGAGCAAAGGAAAACAGAGAGAATGAAATACAAGACAGCGTCAGAGAGAGGCTGACAAATAGAGAAAGAGACAGGTAAACAGACAAAGTCAGAGGAAAAAGGGACAAAAAAAGACGAGGATAGAAAGGAAAAAAGGAGGAGGGTTGATAGAGCTAGCAGGCAGCCTTTAGCGAGGTGTCACTTTGCTTCCTGGGCTTTTCTACTTCTGAACCATTGGTAGCTACAAACCGCCGCTCTGATTTTGATGGCACCGGCGTCTCTCTGAAGTTTCGAGATGAAGGTTTATAAATTGGTAGCTTTCATACAGGCGACATCTTGTCTATATTTTTAAATCAATCAAGCGTAGAGGACACGCCAATCACAGTTGCTCCGAGCACTTTCACACACAAAGGCAAACGCACACAGGACATAAACTCGCAAAGGCCCGGCTGGTGAAACACACCCGCACAATCACTCATGCAACCCCTTTTTATTTTCTGTTTCACTGTTGTCTCTTTCAGCTTGTCAAACGTTCATCCTGTCAACTGTTAGGAAGGTTAAATGTCTTCCAATATACTGTCAAGCTCCACAAACCCCACCAGCTCATTTAAGGCAAATAGTCAGTGCGTTTGGCAAACATTTCACATTGAATGACATATTTCTTTACTCCCTCTGTGTTACTACGCCAATAATTGAAGAGGCAATATTTCTTGGCTCTCTAAAATGATGCCAGATGTTAGATAGGCTCATTGTTTTCAACAGCCCGTGTTCTTATTTTGCATACAAGTCAGGCAAAAAACAATCAACAAACAATGACGTGTTGGGATGTATTTTCATTTGCAAAGTATTGAGTTTATGTACAAGTTTCTGTAAACATGACTACCCACACACATATTTATATATATATATATATATATATATATATATATATATATATATATATATATTCCTGATGCATCCGTCTATCTTTTTTGGATGCAAATCAAGTGGCAACAAAGCTTTCAGGAGACACTGTTACTAGGCAACCTGTGCTTGCTTTGTAATTTGGTTGGCTCGCTGTATATTGTATGTGACGGTACAGTATATTTATAAGACTGCACCTTCATAGAAATGTGCTCAAATCAACCGAGGACAATGAGGACAGAGGCCATAAAGAGGAAAGCCAAATATTTTAATTAGGTTCCTCACGTCCAGTGTTTCTGGTACAGTGTAATCACAACTCTGTAGCACTATGAGCATTAAGTAAAACTGATGAAGCAGGATTAATGCTGCTGGTAGCATCTTCAAACAAGAAGGGGAAACGATTTACAGGAACCAATAACACATGTGAATTATGGACTTTCCTATAACAAGAGAGATGAGCGTTGCACACCTGCAGAGACAACAGGCCGTTGGCATCCTTCGGAGGTCGGAAACAGCTCTGATGAGGCTGAAACATGACAGCATAAGACACTCTCTGAAGTAAAACGCCCAGGAGGGACAAATCCATCACACAACCCTTTACACAAACTCGTACACATTCACTTCACTGTGGTCTCAATATACAAAATTGGGGAATCTACTTTGAAATACCATGCAGTAGTTGTTTGGAAATGATTATCTCACACTGAAGGTAGTTTCAACAAAGATACTTGAATGACAAATATACTCTGGTAAAAGTAAAGTTCATAGAATAAATAGAAAGCATTCAAGGAGAGCAAACTTTAAATAAAACAGCTCCTATCATCACTTAATCATCAGCAAATGGACCATTTGTAGAAAATTCACATCTCATCGAAGCAAACATGGCCCTCATTTTCTCCATAATTGCTGTGATAATACAGTGTTGTTAATTATTATTTACCAGCACTAATAAGTAAGGGTTAATGGCAAGTTGTAGAATGAAGAGGTACCAGGATTATCTGGCTTGTAAATTTTGAATGAACATGTCAATTCCTCTTCCCAGATCCTGGATAGTCTGTACTGGGATGCAGATCCGTGAGCGTGGCCCAGGTCCACATCCATCTGACAGTCTTTGACCTCTTTCCTCAAATTTCTACCAAGGTTCCAACATCTTTGTTTTTAACTCATTAAAGGAAATGTTGGTGGAATATTACTGCACTTGAGGTTTTTTTTTTGCTTGTCAATATAATTTGAATATACCACAAGTAGGAGATGGTTGAGCAGTTTCATAGGTCGTACAATGTAATCAAACAAACAATACTAACAAAAACACAGACCTGCACAGAAATACTACTTTTTCCATGAGTGTTCATAAGTTTAAAATTGATTTTTAAAGCATTCAACCCATTCTAATAAACACACAGTAGCTAGCATTAGCATGTACCATAGCTAGCTATCTGTCTGTCGGTCGGTCTGTCTGTCTGTGAATTAGAGATGGTGAAATTTCTAAAAAATCTTGACCGATCACTGAGCCTCATTAACCGTTTGAAGTCGATCACCGAGAAAAGAAAACACACACGCACACACACAAAGTTATTACGCACCACAGTGCTTCATTCACTTTGTTTTTTAAACATGAGTCACACTGCGATGGTTGAGTGATGTTATGTTAAAAACTAATTTTAAACGGTCACACAAAGAGAAAACATTCAATGTTACAGTAAATTATGCTGCTAAATATCAAGGAAAAGAAAACCTTATCGATGTCCACCAGCCTGTGTCAGTTCTGCACAAACTCCTTTTGCCGTAGCCCACCTGTCATGTCATTTTAAGTAGACCTGTTAGATGGATAACACAACTAATCCTCTGCACTTTTGAGTTTCATGGTGACAACTTGCCATTCCAGTCTCTAGCTGTTAGCTCTAGAAGTTCTATTACCTCACGTCAGCTTTATGTTTTGTTTAGGTTTTGAGCAAATGTTCTAAACTAGCATGAAATGGTCGTACCACATTGATTGGCTAAGCTCAGCATTTGCTATTAATACATTCAGTCTTATATTGCTAATGCTCAAATTCATAATTTTTAAAGATATACTATGGAGAGATCCAAAGCTATAACCTATACTACAATGCAAAAGTGGAATGACTGATGCAGGATGTTTTTTATTTAACTGACAGAAAATTACGACCGGACAATGTTGATGTGGTCAACCATCGGTCAAACAATCTGTAACCATCTAAACAAGTATTTAAAAATTCATGAAAAACAATTTTAAATGTGAATAAAGTTTATAGACAAAAAAGATACTTATGAAATTTGACAGGAATCTAACCAGTAGTTTTGTTGGTCGATCTACATTTATTTGTATAGCATTTTCCCACACACACACATACATATACACAGTGCCACTAACATGGTCACCTCTGATAGATAGATAGATAGATAGATAGATAGATAGATAGATAGATAGATAGATAGATAGATAGATAGATAGATAGATAGATAGATAGATAGATAGATAGATAGATAGATAGATAGATAGATAGATAGATAGATAGATAGATAGATAGATAGATAGATAGATAGATAGATAGATAGATAGATAGATAGATAGATAGATAGATAGAAATTTACAGCACCATCAGCTCAAAAAGTTGAAACATAAGATGTGTATATGTTTATATTATATATTTACATTTGTGCATTGATGTGTTTTATACATGTAGTTTCCATGTGATTCCAATCATTTTGATAGTCTTTTAATACAGAATTGTCAAATTTACACATTTCCTGTTCAAATACAGTGTAGACATTACAGTGGCGTCACCTTAGATGGTGTGTTGGCATTCCATGCAATTAGAATGTGTTTCTGTCTATCTGTATATGACCAATAAAATAAATTCAAACACTTTGATTAAATAACGCGACTTTTCATAGTCTGGATAATGTGTTAAATGCATGTGTGTAACTTGCTCAGTCAAGCAGATCAGTCATAAAACCATATAAAAAGCAGCCAGTACTCGTGCCTCATGGCAGATGGTGCTCCTGAGCACACCGGTTCCTCTTGCTACTGCATGATTCAAGTGCAGTGATCTGTTTATTTTTCCTTCTGGCGTGCCTTAACCCATAAAGACCCAGTGCTACTTTTGTGCCAGTTCCCAAATCATCTTTTTTCACAATTTTAAGCCTTTCTGAAGTGATTTATAATAATAATACTTATTCTAATATTATGCTCTGTATTCTGCATCTTTCACTGGTACTGGCAATCAAGTGTTTTCCTATTATTAAGCCATTGATCATTGTAGATGTTTATGAAAGCTCAAATTGAAGTTGAGGGTTATGATATAAACAATGAAAGAATATAAACAAAGAAAAAGTGACTTTTTCAGAAAAAAATTATCATTAACTGTACATAAAATAAATGTCTCCATGATGTCCATGAAAAAATGACAAAATGTATTTCACACCAGTTATTTACATGTATTGATAGGATTAGTAGATCAATAGATATTTAACATTTTATATCAGTAAAAGCTTTTGGTTACCAGTGGGTGTTTGGGTCTTTATGGGTTCATCTCAAATGTTAGTCACGCTATCCCTATTCATTACATTTATAGGTCTAGGAATGCTTCATAGTCAGGGGAGGTGGGGTTAAAAGGTTGTCTTTGAAATCCTCTGTATGCAATAGGACGGTACTACAACCAATCAGCGTAATCTTTAGGATGACGTAGTTAGACACCAGAAAGTTCACAGTGGAGTCTGGAGAAAGTTACGAATGACTAAACAAGATGGGGATGATGGAGTTTACCGACTGTTGTCACTTCTGTAAAAAGGAATTTAAAGATTGCTGATGTTTTCTCACATTCTTCACTGATATTTGATAAAAGGGAATCATCACTCATTGTTGTTCTTCTTTGGTTGTTTGTCTCCAAATTGTTGCAGCGTCATGTTGTTACGCCCGCTCTCTGGCTCTATAATTCACTGTGATTTGTCCACCAGTTTCAGGGAAATCTAGCCAAAAGTTTAATTGATCGTAACTACTGTAGACTACTAATGTAGACTACTACTGTTGCCAGTGTTGGGAAAGTTCACCTTGATTAGGAACTAGTTCAAAGTTCAGTTCAAGTTACTCAACATGAATTAGTTCAGTTCATCGTTCATTCTTCCAAATTATGAACTAGAAGTTCATGATCCAAAATGAATTTTTTCGTTCTTTTTTTTTGTGTTATTATTGTAAACTTATTATTAACCGTTCCTGATGTTATCCTGACCGTAGTCAGGAAATCAGGGGAAAATGCCGTCCTCCAGAGCTGAAGTCAGTACCTTACCCCGGGGTTAACTTCCCTCTGCAGGTTCTTAGAACACAAGGAGCGGTTTCAGTGAGTTTTGTTTCCAATGTTTATTTCCAAGAACGGGACAACACCTGCTCCGGTCGCCGGTCACACTCTGTACATTTAACTCTTTTTCTCCGCTCCCAAAAATTCTCTGCACCTCTCTCTCTCTCTCTCTCTCTCTCTCTCTCTCTCTCTCTCTCTCTCTCTCTCTCTCTCTCTCTCTCTCTCTCTCTCTTTCTCTCTCTCTGCTCCACCCACAACGCTTCTCATTGGCTAGTCCACAACATTATGTTGCCAACATTAGTTCAGAATAATACAAAAATGACATCTATGATAATGCTGTGTTTTGATCCCATTTTATACCGAAATGTGAACTACATAAGAGCGCAGTTCAATAAATGCCAGAATAACCGCGTTCACAACTTCCCGTTCATTTGGCAAAAGTGAACGAGTCGTTCACGTTCATCAAAAATATGATATAGTTCGATGAACGATCGTTCAATGAACTTGTTCAGGTACAACACTAACTGTTGCACATTACATGTACTGCCATTGGGGGTCTAGCAGGCTAGGCTACTCAAATGATTACATATCCACCATAATTTGACTGAAAATAAAATGTTGACCTTAAATGAAATATGTGTCACATATGTATGTGTAAAGATTTCAAACCTAACCTCCGAACTGCCAATCAAATGGTAAAAAAGATACTGTTTTGGATTCATAAATGTGTAGATCTTACTTAAAGAGTCAATACCTGAACACATCACTGAGTTACACCAGAGAATACTGCAATAACTACTGCACAACATTGCTGCTGTTCACCAAAAATAGTGATCAATAGTTAATTTAATTGTCTTAATTGCTTGGTTCACACAGTTGAATCCACACACCTATAATACTGTACCTGAATTGAAAGTACAGACAACATTAACATAGAAACTTATTTCTATGAGACTAAATGCAGCTATAAATCTGTGTGTCACATTTGAATAATAAATGTTTGATGTTTACCCTAATAACCCAGTTTGTCCTGGTGACACTGCCAAGGAAAAGTGTGTTTGTCATTATCGGTGTACATCTGTTTTCATGTGTTTGATGTACAAAGTAATCTGTGTTTGTAATTAAAATCTCCTGTTCATCTCATTTTCTCCTCATCCAGCCCCTCCTTATACAACCGTCCTATACTGTATGTCATTTTCCCTGTATGTACTACTTCTCATTTAAATACATATCTTTTTGCCACAGGTGTATATTTTGGCTATTTTCTTGGACTGACCAGTTTGCATACTATTCATCATCCCCTCAGAGGGCCAGAACTGGAACTGTGCTTTATTACTGCTCTGGTTTTATCATGTAAATATCCCTGATGTAAATATGACCGTGTGCACCGGCCGCCTCTATCTCAGTGTCCTAATCTGTTCCACGGTAAATCTGATAAAAACAGCACAAGATGTACAACACTCATCCATTCATGTGGAATACTTTTATCAGGCCTGCGGTGGCACACAGAGAGAAATAGTGAGAAATTTACAGCAGATGCTCTAAATAGTTTACAATCGCACAGTGAGAATGAAGGTTAAAAACACATGGAGAAAAGGTATGCATTTTATCTTCTTTTTCTTTGTTCATTGCAGTTACTATGAACAAGGATTAGCCCACCATTAGTTTGATTATTAAAAAAAAAGAAAAATTTAGTGTATATTTAGTGTGACAGCTGGGAAAATGTAGACCTTTAATTTCACAAAATTGTCACTTTAATTATTTTCTAAACTTAGTTTTGTTATGAAAATGTGAAATGCATCGGTGTTCTTTAAGAAAAGATCGTTGGAGTTTTGACCATTTAATTGTATTCATATAATGTCATTTTTATTCATGTGTATTATTTCTTAATTTTTTTTATTATTTAAACAATATGTATTAATTACTCATGTGTTTTATTTAACATTTGTATTTAATTAGCATTCAAATTCATTATTTGCATTTTATTTTTATATTTTAATCAATATTCATGTCAATTAATTATTATTTAGATGTTTTTCCAAATTTATTTCATTGCTTAAAAAATGGCCGTCTTGTGTACGAAAAAAAAATAATTTACTTGATGACCAGAAATAAAGTTAATGACATAAATACTCAGTACATCATAACCATGACAAAAAAATAAATAAACACTAAATAACAGGTGACCCAAGACTTTTTACAGAACACCTATGTGAATCACTAAATATATGGATTAATCTGTTTGTATCACCAAATATTTCAGAACAAATCTGTTGTTTTTGTTTTGTTTTTTACTCTTTTTGTCAGTAATAGACCACCTCTTCCATTGTTGTTAAAGGTGATGGTTACTGTGATCAGACTGACATATGGATGTTCTTGGATGTTCTCCCTGTTCATTCACCGTCTCCACTGATTTTCTGATCAAACCCGGTTTCTTTAATCCACGATGTTCAGCCCCATGGACCTCATACTTTGTCATATTATCTATAACTGCAGCCATAGGAACATCCAGCTGCTTGGAGATTATCTTAGAGCCTTTACCTTCACATGGTTATCTATAGTTTCCTGTGGTTCCTTTGCTCTGGTCCATGTTCAGTATGGTACCACAGTAACACAGTGTACCACCTTCTCTCAGTTTCAACAAACTGAAGACACCTGTGACAATCGTTAAGTACTGTGTTGGAAAATTACAGAGATATAAGTGTACTTTTGTACACTAAATGTACTTTTTGGAGTCTAAAGGTGACTGTAAAAGTGATTACAGTGAAGCAGTTTACAGGCAGGCATGCAGAGGTGACAAAACCCCCACCACGATACAAGTTTCCAGGGGAGGCCGACACCCAACAGGCCTTCAGGAGTCGATCAAAGGACAGATAACATCTGAAGAAGGAGGGGTTGATGGGAAGGTGTTATATACTATGTGGCTGAGCTACCCCCCTTTAGTGTCTCATGCGCCTCTTGAGTCATGGATGCTCAAAGACTGGACTTTCTGACAAGTGACTATGTAATCTTAAAAGTAATCTTATGCTAAAATATTTTGTAATACTGTAACTGATTGTAAACTATGATTGTGATATTATATTCATGAAAAGACAATGAGAAGACTCAAAGAGGTATATCTTAACTAAGCGCTTAGTCATGAAGATAATTGAGTTAAATATGCGTATTTAATTATATAATTAATTCTAAAGTATTGTTAGTTAATTTTTGCCAATACAGTACAATAATGTATTATATTTTTTAGAGCTACTAAGATTAATGTATTTTATCATGTGTTGGTTAAAAAAAAACAAAAAAACAATACGTACTTTCTTTTCACAATTGTCTTGGTTCACTCTATTACATACTACCGTACAAGCATGCAGTTAAATAAAGGAAAATACTGCTGTTCATTTAATCACTTAACAGGAGGAGTTAAGCATTGTTTCACAGATATGTAAATGTACTAAAATGTGTCCATATTAGTCAAAGTATGAAGATTCAACAGCTGAATGTACACACAGGTTCAATGAAAATGAATGTGTGTATTACTGAGCAGCTTGACAGTGTGTGGATGGACCAGTAGAGGGCCCCACCAGAAGAACAGGTAAAGGGGGAAAAGGGTTTTTCATTAAGTCTAATCTAATGTTAAAATGTACACTTTATTTATGCTAATACTCAAAGGTCATATTACCATCGCCATTTAAAAAGGAAGATGAAGAAGCAAACCCTTGTCCTTTGTGAGTCTACACAGTGGAATAAACTATACAGACTGCAGCAGAAAAGTCAAATGCTCCGCACATCGTCCAGAGGGATCTAATGTAGACGGAGCATAGTGGGTCTGCAGGAGCTGGATCCCCTGTGTCTTGTGGGGCAGCAGGGCAATTAGCAGGAAGCAGATGATCACTATACCCCAGCCGTTGTGGCGCCACCGGCCCCGATGGGGCAACAGGGCAGGTGCACATTCGTCTGGAATAATAGGGGGTAAAGGAGAAAACACACAAAGCAACCGGTGAAAGGGAAAAAAAGGCTCACACACACACACACACACACGGAACAAATAAAATGATGATGTCAGCGCTGAACTCCTATTGGGACTATGGCAAAGTGGTAGTGGGCTTGTGTGTGCACATATAATTGTGTGATGCAGCATTTCCCAGAGTGCAACATTATACTCCCATCACATTATCTATGTGTGTGTGCCTGCGTGCGTGTGTTTGAAGTGTGTCTGAAATGTGGATGGAATAGACAGACCGGCGCCAGACTACATCATAATAATTTTCCAATAGAGCAGACGTATGCCTAAAGACAACAGATGCATAAAGCCACATATACACACGTCATTATACCAGGGTATATGATGAACATAATGCACTGTACTGTCTATGCAGCACAGTCGGGTACAGATCATGTGATCATAAAGTAGATGTAACTCTATTTGTAAGAGTCCAGTCCATTAGTGACATACAGTAAACACACACTACAGCTACTGAGTCCATCTGTCTTCATCTTTGATGCCTCCTGTACAAACCAATGCACAGTTTTTCTCTACAGATATTTTATTGCTTAAATTCTGTCTTAATGATCTAAATAATGTAAAACATGTCACTTGACTAATTTGTGAACATGTGAGTCGAGTTAGAGGAAAAATGTGTGAATGTAGGTATATGAGGGGAAGGTACAACACCAGTATAAAGCAAAACAATAACCCTCCATACTATGATTACTGTGGTGTAAAATAACACTAGTTCAAATCTGTGTTTTAGAGCTCATTGCACTAACAAATGACTCGTAAACTGGAGTTTTTAAGTAATATAAATCCTTCCCTACATGTCCATGATGGGGAGATGACCAAATAGTTGACAAAGCAAATGTATTAGAAGCAAAACCAGAGCCATTTTGGGAAACACTTAAACTCAAAGCTACTTATTACTGGTATTAATGGTTCTATAGGAAGTATTCTGTTGTACACTTGTTATTGTAGCCTGTTTTGCACAGATTTGGTAATAGTGATCATGGGAAATTATATAAAGAAATCATGTATTTAATTGAAAATCAAACATTTTCATTCTATTAGATCTATGTTATCAATACATTTGGGAGGAAAACCTGGAACCAATACAACACTGTTACTTTCTGAAAGCCAGAGCAACAAAGCTCTACACAGATTTTAATAATTGAAGTTTCACGACTCGAGTTTCTAATATCATCTATTTTTTTATACACCAATATTTCAGAACACGTTGAGTGTGATACAATCAAGTCCCTTTGACAACTTAAATTATTAACAAACACAATTTAATTAGGAAAAAAATTGGTCCCGTGGGTCTATATCTCACCTTCATGTTCTATGAAGAGTCAGTAACGACTGGTATTTGTGAGTTTGTCAGGTTCTGCTGCTATAATTGAATTGTTTAATTCAATTATAAGATCCATAAAAGTGTCTGGTACAGACTAAATGAAAGTCCACCTTGGGTTTGACCCTTCAAGGTCACTGAAGTTCAAAGGTCATGGATCTAAAGCTGTTTTTTCCCTCCATGGTATCAGCCCTACTTGACTACACTTGATCTTTCTTAGATACCAGGAACTATTCCTTGCTTTAGTGTGTTCTGTGTGTCCATTTGAAGGGGTAAAAGGTAGGGGTAGGGGGTGAAATGACTTTCAGCCAATACCTTAGTTCATGGCCTACTGGCAGGTGACCTAATGGGTGAAGTCTCTTGTTTCTGGGGGTAAAATGTGCCACAGAACACAGACTGCAGCTCCATGTTTAGGTAAAGCACCTGTTCAGATGCTCAGGTCACCAGTGTGGAGATGAGTCACTGTGTCCCAGTCACACAGACCTAAGTCATGTAGGATGGAGCATCAGCATTACTCTTCTGTGTGTGTGTGTGTGTGTGTGTGTGTGTGTGTGTGTGTGTGTGTGTGTGTGTGTGTGTGTATATTCCTATCTTTATGGGGACACTGATCTGTTTACAGTCACACCATTGGGACCCAAATTGAGGTCCCCACAAGGGTTAGATATAAATGTAGGTGAAAACTGTGTGAAGTATGGAAATGAATTTTTATTTATTTATTTATTTCATTTTTATTAACTCTCTCTTCTGGGTTAGGGTTAAAAATCATCAGATTTTTATTCAGTATTCTTTTTTCTTTGTTCATTCATTTATATTTTTTTATGTATTTTTTCAATTGAATTGAATTAAAATAATTTTTATAATTATTTATTTTATTTTATATTAAAACAAAAAAAAGTGCTTACACTCACTACTATCCAATGGCTACTTGATTACAAATTGGTCCTCATGAGACATAGAAATGGGTATGAGTGTGTGTATGTGTGTGTGTCACACAAAGCCATGAGATCATTGCCTGTAAATTTGCTCAGGGGAGGCAGCAGTGCACACATGACACATTGTGAAATCAGTGTTTTATTCGATTCCAGTCATAGATGACCTCACCAGACCATTACACTGATCAGACCTGCTGTTCTGGAGGGACAACAGCAGCGTCCGTGAGCAACACATGACTCACTGACTAGAAGATAAATATTACCACAGCTTCAGATTTTGTTGGAACCATTTGTACATGTAATACATTTTGAAAAAGCATGAAATGCTCATTCAACAAAAGTTGATGAATAGATGAATCTGAAATAAAGACACAAACAAAAGACACAAAACAGTATGAGTGGTAACAACAGAAAGATCTACTAATACTATTACTACTACTAGTATGTCTACCACTACTAATACTTTTAAGATGACTACTACTACTACTACTACTTTTATGTTTACCACTTCTACTACTACTACACCTACTACTACTACTACTACTACTATGTCTACCCCTACTAGTACTACTACCACTGCCGCTAGTATCTCTACCATTATTATCACTCCTCCTCCTCATTAAAGCCTTATGTAAGGTCAGTGGGACTGCACACATCTAAAACCTTTATTTTAGCCCCCCCCCCCCATGTTCCCTGCGGGCGCTGCTGGCCTTGGCACAGAGATGCCAGCCTGTCTGCCTGCATTTCCCCTGGCACAGCGGGGGCATCTGGGGGGGGGGCTGGCTGCCCTGTCTGCCTCTGACTCCCCAGTATATCACACATGCACACAAACACAAAAACACACTCTCCACTTTCACAGCTCGGAGCCAGACTGGTGTCACCATGTGTGTGCCAGGGGTAGCAGCCACCACGGGGGGGGGGGGGGTTGGTAGGGGGTGGAGAAGGAGTGGGGGAGGGTAAGAGAGGCAGTGGTGGAGAGACTCTCAGACAGCCAGATGCTGCCAATTAACTTCTCCGGCCGCCACAGGGCTGTAGGGGGAGAGTCTGGCACCTGTGCCATCCAGCCGACCCCACCACACCTCCCCCACCCCCAAAATACACACACACACACATACACTTTGTTTTGGAGGATGACAACATGTTGCCTCAGAGCTTGGAAGACAAATCCACACCTGTGTTACAGTAAAGGCTGAGCTGAACATACCTGAAGAAATATAAACAAGTGGACACAGGCCTTCAAGAATATGTGTTATATGGTGGCAGACAAATGTATATCTATGTGTGTGTGTGTGTGTGTGTGTGCGTGTGCGTGTGTGTGCATGTTTTTTTGGCTTCTGTGTCTGTGATTATACTGGACAGAAAGAATTACAGGCTATTACAGAGCAGAGCCTGTGGCAACAGCAGCCACAACTGGACTCAACTAATCCTGAATTATCTCCTCAGCTTTGTGTGTCTCTAAAGCAGTCACTGCAAAGTCTGTGTACGTGTGCGTGTGCATGCGTGCACATACGCATATACAATGTACAGTATGTACACAAATGCTTGAAAAGTATTTGGTGGAGAAATGGAAGTTTGCCGATTTGTATTATCTTTTTCAGTGACAAACATGGTATTAACAAGATGATTTTGACAGAATGTCCTTAGATGTAAATCAGATATACCCAATATGAGCAATGTCTTTTGGGAAGATATGAAATATATAAAAGCTTTTAAAGGTGGTTAGCATGTGTGTCTCACAGTAATAAAGTCCCTGGTTCAATTCCCACATCAGACCTTTCAGTGTGGAGTATGTATGTTATGTGGCTTTTCTCCAGGTATTCCACTTTCCTCCCACCATCCAAACACATGCGCTGATAGATTAATTAGTTCATCTAAATTGACCATAGATGTTAATGTGAGAGTGATTGTTTGTCTCTATGTGTTAGCCCTGCAATGAAAAGGCAACTCAAACCCTGCCTTCGTCTGTTGTAGCTGGATTAGCCCCCCAGTGACCCCCTGTGACCCTAGTGAGGATAAAGCAGGTTCAGATGGTGAATGAATGAAAAGCTTTTAAATTCAAGAGCAAATGGAGAAATAGAAGATAGGTTATCTGCTACCAAATGTGTTTTCATTGCACTTATTCATGTTATTATTATTATTATTATTATTATTATTATTATTATTATTATTATTATTATTATTATTATTATTATTATTATTATTATTATTATTATTATTATTATTATATTTTTACAATACTGTGATATTTTCAACACTTCTAGGTATTTTTTCTGTGCAAATTGAAAATTTTGAGTTGAAACATCTGGAATGAAACACATCTATTTTGGGATGCTGTATAATATGGAAGTAACAACTGGGTAATCTGACTAGTAGATACTATATAGTAGATATTCTGCAGACTGTAAGGTTTTGACTAAATAAACACTATATTTGGTCAGATTCAGTGTGTGAACGGCAGACAACAAGCAGACCAAGAAACCTGATTCCAGATTATATGAAATTACAGGCACACAATGACCTTTGACCTTCAAAATCTAATCACTGTCACCAAATGAGTATCGGTGTCACATTGTAAGAGATTTCATTTTTTAAATATAATATGTGCAGATCTGATGAAGCTAAATATATATGACTTTTGAAGACATATTTCACTGCGTCTTTGGTCAAATCTCAGCCCATTCACATAAATATCAGTAATGAACAGCCCAAAAGACCTCATAGGAGTCCTCCACCAGTGAAGCCCGACCCTCTATAAACCTCACCATCTATGAACTCCTCCACCCATGAACACCCACCACCATGTTTCTCTAAATCCACACACTCTTCTACCCATGGCTCCATTCAGATCTGCATGATGCTAACACTCTAAACACTAAAACAATTATGACAGAAGCTTTAAAACATTTCCAGATCAAATATATCATAATATTTATTGTCTGTGGAGATTTTTCAGGACTTTCAGACTTTTGAAACATCTGCAGACGACAGCTTCGACTACACATATAATTGGAAATTTTCAATAATAGTGAAGGTGTTTCCCAGTACTTGTTTCCACTGAAATATACAATTATAATATTTACAACCTAAACTGTTCATACCATCATATTTAATTCAGTCAGCGAATCAAAAATATTTTTGTTATTATTGTAGCTGTATTTTCTTTGTGTTAACCAAATGATCCATTATCAATTTCACTATATGCTATATTTGCAGGGTAAACGTGTAATAATTATGGGTCTGTGAAATGAAATGAAGGGTTACATCAAAGTCTGCGTCTGTAGTTGTTGCCTGCTTCAAGTCATAAAATCGCTGTTTCCATCCGTTTAAATATGGAGCACAACCTTAAAATGATAAAGACATTCTTTATGATCAAACGCAATTTCCATGTACCACGCACTATGGAGCTCATCTGGAGATGTGTTTCTACATCATGCCACAGCACACGCTGAGCTGTGTTTCAGAGAACGCTGTGTGCTCTCCTGCTGGGATGTGAATGAAAGCGTGATGAGAACCTACAGTCATTAAACTGTATCTGTACATGACGTGCATCATTTAATCTAAAAAGTCCAGGATACAGTGAACATCAACAACAACATGCCAGGTCAGGTGACTTTAGAGTCTTTTTGCACAAAAGCACACAAACTTAATAAGATTGGATATTTGGGTTAGGGTTAGGGTTAGGCTAGGTAAGGCTAGGTTTGTACCTAAAGGTAAGAGATGGGTGTGACATCTGGGTTGAGGTATGGGTCAATATGAAGGTCAGAGTCTGACAAAGGGTAAAGAATATTCAGCTCATGGGTGGGTTTGTACTCAGGAAAGCAGCCAATCACAAACTGAAACTGCATTATTCCATTAAACACACACTGGCTCTGTTATATGCAGTACATGACAATTGAAAAAACACAGCTGACTTCTGTCAGAAGTGATGGTTAGGGGTGTATCCCTGAACACCCACCAGTCCTTAACCAGACAGCTATGATGTCATGACACGAGGCTTCCTCAGGTCATGATCTTTCATTTGTGCTTGATTTGAAGTCAACCAGACAAATAGTTACATATATGAGCAAGAGTGTTTAGTGATTTTAAATTTTTGAGTGCCCCCTTGTGGACAATCTATAAATGGTAAATAGTTCCAAATAGAACCAGTTCTTCCTCTCCATGATATTCATTGATAAGGCATGGAAGCATGGAATTTTTACATCAAATTTTTTTTCAAGATGTCGTCTTGAGAATATCCAATGGCAGTTGGAGCAAAAATATATCAGGGATATAATTAGACAAACACACACACAGATATACACACACCCACACACAGATATATGAACACATAGATATATATGAAGACATATACATGAACATAGATATACACATACATACTGTAGATATTCACACACAAATATATGAACACACACATATAGATTAGGGATGGGAAGATTATCCCAATACGTATCAATACGCCAACAGACATGTACAGGATCCAAGTACATCGATAGAGAAGCTGTGAGTGAATGAAAAGTTTGGAATGATATCACAATGCATCAGTTACTGAACATTTGTAGCAATAAAAGTTGATCTACTCAATAGAATATATTTTTATAGAGGAATAAAGTCTGTTTGGAGTGCTACCTGGAACTCATCTTTAGTAGGGATGGTGGTCTTTGGTGACAGGCTTAATCCATTTCAAAAATAGTAGATTGCTAAGGTACTCATACATTTTACAAGCCTTCATCAGAAAGTGATGAAGGCTTGTAGCTGAAATGTGTAGAACTATTATGATCGACCCATAAAATAAAGGCATTTTAAAAGTTATAGAAGATGAGTGCCTTGGCAATCTACTATTTTTGAAAACAATGTTTTTTTAGTTGTATTTAAAAGTGATTCTCTTTGTGTTTTCTCTTCTATAGACTGTCACTAACGTGCGCTGTGGATTAGTGGATGTGTTACACTGCACAAGACAGAATGAACTCTGAGGACGCACTGTGGCACGAGAACCGTGGATGAATAGTGTAAATTCTGTATGCGAATCTGACATAGAAAGAGGAGAAACATAATGTGGTTTATGAACATGTACTTTTGATCAGCTGGACTGACACAGTGATATATGTATCCACCATCACACCCCAGAATACCTTGTGCAGGTGTATCTTAAAGTGACAGAACCTTTTTCTCTTTTACTTACTTATTTACAAATACATAACATTACAGATATATTGTCTGCATAAATTGATATTGAGCAAAATGTTTGGTGTTAGAAACATGTAAAGAAATTACTTTGTAAATAACTTTTTCACTGACTGTATGTGACGCACAAATAAATAATCCAGCTGATTGAATTACACTGCATATATATATATATATATATATATATATATATATATATATATATATATATATATATATATATATATATATATATATATATATATATATATAAAAAGTTCCTCTCTCCCCACGTGGGCGGTGTCTCCTTCAGACTCGGGTCCTCTACCAGAGGCCTGGGAGCCTGAGGGTTCTGCGCAGGATCTTAGCTGTTCCTAGCAATGCGCTCTTTTGTACAGAGATCTCTGATGTTGTTCCTGGTATCTGCTGGAGCCATTCTCCCAGCTTGGGGGTCACTGCCCCTAGTGCTCCGATCACTACTGGTACCACTGTTGCCTTCACACTCCACATTTTCTCTAACTCCTCTTTCAGCCCTTGGTATTTCTCAAGCTTCTCATGTTCTTTCTTTCTGATGTTGCTATCACTGGGGACTGCTACATCTATCACCACCACTGTCTTCTCATGTTTATCCACCACCACTATGTCAGGCTGATTGGCCATCACCATCTTGTCAGTCTGGATCTGGAAGTCCCAAAGGATCTTGGCCTGTTTGTTCTCTGTCACCTTTGGGGGGTTCTCCCATCTTGACCCTGGGACCTCCAGTCCATACTCTTTACAGATGTTCCTGTACAGTATGCCCGCTACCTGGTTATGCCTCTCCATGTATGCCTTGCCTGCCAGCATCTTACACCCTGCTGTGATGTGCTGGACTGTTTCAGGGGCTTCTCTACACAGCCTACACCTGGGGTCCTGTCTGATGTGGTAGACCCCGGCCTCTATTGCTCTGGTGTTCAGGGCTTGTTCTTGTGCAGCCATGAGTAGCGCCTCTGTGCTGTCCTTTAGTCCAGCCTTTTCCAGCCACTGGTATGTCTTTTCCATATCAGCCACTTCCTCAATTTGCCGATGGTACACGCCATGCAAGGGTTTGTCCTTCCATGATAGCCTCTCTGGTTCCTCAACCTTACTGGGCTTTTGTTGCCTGAGGCATTCACTTAGCAGTTGGTCATTGGGGGCCATTTTCTTGATGTATTCCTGGAGGTTCGCCGTTTCCTCCTGGACAGTAGTTCTGACACTTACTAGTCCTCGGCCCCCTTCCTTTCGCTTAGTGTACAGCCTCAGGACACTGGACTTGGGGTGGAACCCTCCATGCATGGTAAGGAGTTTCCTTGTCTTGATATCAGTGGCTTGTACCTCTTCCAGTGGCCAGGATATTATCCCAGCTGGGTATCTGATTACTGGCAGGGCATAGGTGTTAATGGCCTGGATCTTATTTTTGCCGTTCAGCTGACTTTTCAGGACCTGCCTTACCCTCTGTAGGTATTTGGCTGTGGCTGACTTCCGAGCTGCCTCCTCATGATCACCATTTGTCTGTGGGATCCCTAGGTATTTGTAACTTTCCTGCACATCTGTCATATTCCCTTCAGGTAGGTCAACCCCTTCAGTTGTGATCACCTTTCCTCTTCTAGATATCATCCGCCCACATTTATCTAGTCCGAATGACATCCCAATGTCTTTGCTGTAGATCCGGGTGAGGTGAATTAGGGAATCAATGTCACGCTCATTCTTGGCATACAGCTTGATGTCATCCATGTAGAGGAGGTGGTTGATGGATGTTCCACTTCAGAACTGGTGTCCTAAGCCACTCTTTGAGATTATCTGGCTGAGGAGGTTTAGGCCTATGCAGAACAGCAGGGGGGACAGAGCATCTCCTTGGTAAATGCCGCATCTGATGCTCACTTGTGCAATTGGCTTTGAGTTGTCCTCCAGAGTTGTCTTCCACAGCCTCATTGAGTTCTGGATGAACTCTCTTAGTGTCCTGTTGATGTTATACAGTTTTAAGCATATATATAATAGAATTAATGTCTTGAATCACAAGGGACTTAATCGTTCTGTATCATGATTTGGGTGTGAATCATACTGTATCACATCATGACGTGCCACAATATATTAGATCGTAGATGCTGTATCGAGATGTGTATCATATCGGCCTTACAACTAAAATTCCCAACACTAATATACATTCAAATACAGATATATAGATATATACACAAACACAGGCTTATAAATTCCACAGACACACACATACACACAAACGAAGTCAAATAAATGCACACACACACACACACACACACACACACAGAAATGCACAGATATACACACAGACAAATGTACATTTAACATAGACACACACACACACAGTCATACACACACAAATATACACACAGGACTCTGTCCATCAGATGAGCCTGTTCCCTCGCTGCTCTGAGTGACAGATGACTTGTCACAGAGCTAAACAGGAGAATATTTTACTGCAGATTGAAAGAGGAGGAAAAAGAGAGATGGGGAACAGAAGAAAAAAAAGAGAGAAATTGCTCCATTACACCAGAGAGGTAAATCATTCGATGCACTGGAGATCACAGAATGGCATTTACATTTGCACACATGTTTGAGCATGATTCACCCCATCTCTGTAGCCGCACATGCTCTTTTCAACATTTCACACATACGTGCGCTCACGTATGCACACAGATGCAGATCATCAGACTCCAGCTATGAGAAAAAGCTGAGAGGCTGGATCGATGTTGGGCTCTGGTGATTAGCCTTAATTGAGGAAAAAGAGCGATGGGAACAAAGAAAGATTATGACCTTTTGGTTGTCTGCACACACCGTCTGCTAATAAGACCCATTCACATCATATCAGACTGACTGGAATTGTCTAATATGCATCAAAAGCAGCTTCTCATAGAAACAGTGTTCACATGGACGACACAGAGAGAAAAACAAACCCTGCAGATAATTGACTATCCTTGCCATGCTTTTTGTCCGTGAATGGCAATTTTCACTCTCCTGTCGAGTGCATGCTGATTATTCTATCAGACAAAAAGAGGTCCATATGCCATGAAAAGATTGGCAGTATTTCACATCCTGGTGCTGTGGAATGGCCCGTCTCTGTTTCTGTCTCACATTTCCTCTTCTCCTTCATCGTCTTTCTCTATCCCTCTCTGAGCTTCTCTGTCTGTGTCAGTTTCTGACTGAGTCAAATACCACTTGTCAGGAGAGTCCTGTTTGGACTGACATGAGATAAGAACAGCCCAACGACACACTTAGGTATTATTCCTCTGTACCGCTGGACCAGCAAATCAGACCATGATGTATGATAAAAGGCGAGGCCAGAAAAAGAAAAAGAAGATTTAGATTTTTACAACCACATTTATTTACAGTTTTAAATTATTCACATGCAGATAATAAATAAATAAAGTGCTCTGTGGTTGTAAAATAAATAAAAAATAAATACATAAATAGATAGATAAAAAAAACAAAACAGTGGACATGTTTAGCCAGAGAGGCAATCTATAAAAACAAGCAGGTTATCTTTAACAGTGCAGCTAAAATGTCCTAGTACACTCAATGGTCAGTCCGTCCAGTCGTGGAACTCTCCGTCCCTGCATGCTCTGCAGAGCAGCAATTAGCTCACCCGCCTCCAGTGGCCAGTCCAGCAGTGAGTTGGTGTCCTCCATTACCTGTGGGAGGTTCCCACAGAAACTCTCCAGGAGACGTCCATTGTCCTCTGTTAACTCACTGCTGTAGAGGGTGGAGTAGAAATCCACCTCTCTTCTTGAGAGTAGCCATCTCTGTGATTTCCTGTATCCGGGACGTGATCGGTGCACCATGTACCTTGGTGTCCAGCAGGTCGGCCAAGGTCATTCTTTTGGACTTGAGGGTTTCAATATACCCTCTGTTGGAATCAGTGTTGGCTTTGCTTGGGTAAAATATTTTTAATAAAAACATTACAAAACCAAGGAATGATCTGTAAAACCAACTGCCATTATTTTATATTCTTTGACTACATTGAAATGATACTTTAAACCATAAAAACCGTCTAGTCTGGCTAAAGAGATGTAGTTTTCTTTTAGGTGGGACAATGTATACTGTCTATAGTCTGTATGCATCCTTCTCCATGCATCCACCAGACCATGAGAGGCGACCAGCTGCTTCAGTGTGTGCTGGGAGGCAGGATGAGGCTCTGCATGGTTATGGTCTAAAAGTTTGTTTTCTGTGCAGTTAAAATCCCCACCCAAGATTAAAACCTCTGAACCACATCAGTCCAACCTTGTCTTTACTTTTTATAAAAAGCTTCCTCTCTGCGCCATTGCTTGGAGCATAGATGTTGATTAAAAACCAGGGTGTGCTGCTGGAACTGTGCCTTGGCCAGGATGCACCTCCCCTGGACTATGTGCTGTCGATCCACTTCACCCTCACTGTTTCAAAGACCAGTGCCCTTTTTCTTGCCTCTCTGGCACTGATGTTGTCTTATTTTTAACTATGTGTCTGGCTGAATTATAAAAACCTAGTGTGTTTGAAAAGTGCTGTGTTACGTCCAATCATGCATGCATTTCTTTTGTTTGTTCAAGGATGTTTTTTTAATATTTTTTTCTGGACACACATTTTTGTGACTGGCAGTGACCTGGGATAATGACAATACACTGCAGTCAGACAGGTCTCCCTCAGAGTCACTAAGTCACCTCAGTGATTTCACCCACATGCATTCCCTCCACCTGTTGCTCACACACCTTGGTGTCTCGCATTAGAGCCCTAGGGGGTGCCTTATGCCAGGCTGCAGGGACGGGCTGACCAGAGGGAGAGGCAGCCGCAACCGCTGGGGATGGACCACCACCGGCCCTGGCCAGTGTCTTTACCCAAGGACACTTGGACAGCCAGAACCTGGACCTTTGACCCTTCAGTCATTGGACGACCCGCTCTACCAACTGAACCACAGCCACCCCTGAATAAAATTACTATGTTTTGTGATTGCAATTTTTTTTTGCGTGATAGATATTGGTGGTTATTTTGAGTGCATCATCATCTATCTCTTTCAGCATCTACTACATCAGTTAAGTTTATTTTTTTCAATCATCCTTATTTGAAACAACAGAAATAACAGTACAAGATCATTCTCAGCATTTAATGACTTAATTCCACTCACTTGAACCTCATCTATGTTTTTTTAAGTTATGTTCACTTATATCCACTATAGGTCCCCTTAATAAAAAAAAACTATTAGTTGGAAGTACTCAAAAATAAGAACATGTTACAGCAACTTAATACATTTGAGTTAGTAGTACTATTTCTGAAACTTTGAGTATTCACAACTTAATATATTGAATTATTCTGAACATTTGGGTTTACAGTGTGGTCAATGTTCTATGGTCCTGTACCTTGAGTCCATACAACAATTAATGAATTTGTCTGTTAATCTTCAGAGTAGGCATATCAAGACAGAACCCATGCAGACATGGGGAGAACATGCAAAATGTTTTCCAAACCATGATTAAGGTCAAACTGTAATTGACCATTTCTGAACCCCTATTAGTGATTCAGTAAAGAAAGGACTTTGTCATGACCTCCGCTCCGGTGACCTTTCCCCCAGTCATTCCCACACTCACCTGGTCCCGCACTGCGCAGCTGCAAGCCATTCCTCATCTGTGTCTATAAAAGCAGTAAGGCTTGCAGTTGCCAGTGCAGGACCATTCAGTAATTCAATTCAATTCAATTTTATTTATAAAGTCAGTCATTATAAAGTTTATAATGTCACCTCCATAACCCGGACAACTTCCACCATCTCCTCAATCACCATAACCCGGACATTCATCATCACCACGGACTCTGGCCGTTTGCTCCCAGGTTTTGTCTGTCTTGTCTTTATGTTTCTTAGTTTTGTTATTAAATTATTTTTCCCTTCAGTACTGTGCAATGGAGTCCTCCTTCACCTCATCCCGATCCTGACAGACTTATGGTAAATAAAAATGGAGCTCTATGATGTCATATTTATTAAGCAGATCGTACCATGCCCCAGCTTTCTATTAGCTGTGTGGTGTGGTCAGAGTATAAACCTTAAACACAGCTTTGTACCTAGAAATACCTTCAGTCAAAAACTCCTGAACAAAAAGGATATTTCACTTATCAGTATGAATTGTTTTTCAGTATTTTATAGTCATAGAAGTACAAAAATGAACAGGGAAATGACAAACTCTGGTGCTTTTCAAGAATCATTTTCATTTAGCAGAAGAAAAACCATTGTTTGATTTTTTTAAATTTTATTTAACCTCTTTTACAAGGTGGCCTGGCCAAGAGTTCAGCAGCACACACCATGATGAAAAATAGTTTAAAAGATCAGTGTTGGGAATAAATTAAAAACAGGGAATGATTTAGTAATAACACAATCTAGTAACAAAGGTTCAGCAGGATTTTTAAAGTGCAAGATGATATTATTATAATATTATTATATTTAAAAAATATAAGCACTGTCCAAAGGATTCTCATTGTCTACTCAGTAAGATGATGCAAAATAATTGTAGTGAGATGAGTTCTAGTATTTCCAGTTTAGACTGAAATGTATTTCAGGCAAAGGGGGGTAGCAAAACAAAATGCTCACTTCCCCATTTCAGTTCAAATCCTTAGAATATTTAGATGATAAATATCACATATCCGTATGGCATAATGGCCAGAGCTGTTTTTAGCTTTGTGGGGGCCCTATGGAAGAGGCTATTCTGGGGTCCCACTGCAAATGATACCTTAGATGATCTATTAACACACACCAAGTTATCATAAATCACAAGCGAACAAAGGTACAGCCATGATAACCACTCATATTAAAATTAAACATCTCAAGCTGAGTCACTTAATTAAGATAATAAAGTAGAAAGCACTCGCAGAGAGCAAACTTCCACCTTGCATGGGATGTTCACATCATATGTGAACTACTATAAGTGCATGTAGACAACTTCGACAACAATCGATTAAAACATTCCTGTATCGAGACAGTGGTCCAGATCACCTCCAAATTTTAATCAATTGTTCATTTAAATTCAGCAAAGTTTGTCTTTTTGAGTTATATTGTTACTGTGACAAAATGGAATGATAAACCCTGAAATCCTGTACAAATGAAACAAACCTCGATATGTCTAAAATAAAAGAGATATAGAGTTGTTTTCTTATTATTTTTCTTATTTAATTTGGATTATTAAAAAATAACAATTCTTCTTGCAACACAAATTCTTAACACTGAAAACGATAATATAAAAAGTCATTCATTAACAGAAAGAAACCAGGCCAAATAAAATAGCCAAAGCTTTTCTTACTGTGGCTTATATTGCTGTCATTGTGATTTATACACGTGGCGACAAATATGAAGGTGTATATGTGCACAGAATGACTTGTACAGTGTCACTTGACTCAATATACACAGCTAATGCGCTAACATGGCTGTTTCCCATTATAAATGTATAGACTAACATTCCATTCTATGTTATTCACTATTTATTAGTTATTTACGTTTCTTCTTGCCTTGCTTGATGTCTCCAATGTTGATTCCTACCTGATTAAGGTACAACATATTTAAGTGTTACACAGAAAAGGGAAGTGTGTGCGGTTGTTGGCTAGCAGAGCCTTTGTATTTTTGTCGAGGAAGCTGTTAATAAAACCTGCTGAACTGTCCTTCCTAACAAAACTGTTTCTTCTGCAGTCAGTCTGTTCTCATGTGTCACCACTGCCATCTTTAGTGTTGCCAGATTAGGTTGAGCAATTTCCAATCACGTTCCAAAACCCGCCCGCTTCAGGAAAACACCACCCAACAATGTTTTTCAGATGAGAATATTGAATAACTGAATAAACATGCATTTAAATGCATCTACAGTAGGCTATTAAACATATAAACTATAAATAAATTGTATTTTATCACAGACAGTGCCAGGGAAAATGTGAAAAATACTGACATCAGATCCACTCATTCTCAGGTTTGAGTGTTGAAACCACTATCTCACAACAATCAAAATAGCCGAAAAAAACAACCTAGCCATCACATGTAACGTAGCCTAACAGTATATGAATTTTAAAATGAATGAATTAAAATGCATTAATGAATAAGAGGTTGTAACAGTGCATCAGTTTTCTTTACACATGAACAGGGTACATACTCTATATTTGGAACAAAATATTTGTGCATTATTAGCGTTGTACCTGAACGAGATATCGTATTTTTGACGAACGTGAACGACTCGTTCACTTTTGCTAAATGAACGGGAAGTTGTGAACATAGTTATTCTGGCATTTATTGAACTGCGCTCTTATGTAGTTCATATTTATCTTATTACGTTGTAATTATTGAGTCCTATAAGGCAAAAAATGGGATCAAAACACAGCATTATCATAGATGTCATTTTTGTATTATTCTGAACAAATATTGGCAACATAATGTTGTGGAATAGCCACTGAGAAGCGTTTTGGGCGGGACAGAGAGAGAGAGAGAGAGAGCGAGAGATGTGCAGAGAGTTTTTGGGAGCGGAGAAAAAGAGTTAAATGTACAGAGTGTGACCGGCGACCGGAACAGGTGTTGTCCCGTTCTTGGAAATAAACATTGAAAACGAAACTCACCGAAACCACTCCTTGTGTTCTAAGAACCTGCAGAGGGAAGTTAACCCCGGGGTAAGATACTTACCTCAGCCCTGGAGATTTTGTACAAGAGGAGGACGGCATTTTCCCCTGATTTCCTGACTACGGTCAGGATAACGTCAGGAACGGTTAATAATAAGTTTACGATAATAACACAAAAAAGAACAAAAAAAGAACGAAAAAGTTCATTTTGGGATCCATGAACTTCTAGTTCATAATTTGGAAGAATGAACGATGAACTGAACTAATTCATATTGAGTAACTTGAACTGAACTTTGAACTAGTTCCTAATCAAGGTGACCTTTCCCAACACTGTGCATTACCATCAGCACCAGCTGTTACTCACACATTAAAGAATTAAACCTCTCTAACAGCTGCTGGGGACATCTGAATGTAGCGGACGTCCATCCATTCCTGGACAGGCTGGTGGGCACCTTCATGAGACTGGACAGGAAAGGGAGTCCCATACCATTTCTGCTATTGTCTTTCATTAGCGCAACTTAAGGAAACGCTCTCTCGATGTACGCATTGGATATGAGCAAAGACAGCAGTAGGATGGTACGGAGCAATTACGACAGTTAGTTAACTGTCATATTTCTGGGATAAGTTAATACACAGGACAAGGATTCAAAGGCCTCAGGACCCTTTGCAGGTTTGAACCGTTCATTTGTGATTGTTCTCTAGACTTGGTGAACTTAAGCTAATGTACATCCAGGTTTCTATGTTTCCTGGGTTTAATTACGAGAGTAACTGGAAAGATGGGATAAATGTGACCTGGCTGTTCAGACTGAAGTTGCATTCCAAAATATCACATACCTATTAGATTTAGGACCACATATGAAAGTGGCCTGGGCCAGTTTTGAAAAAGTCGAATTTACACTGTTCAAACTGCCTTTAACACCTTGGAAAAAGGTAACATATAAGAAAAAAATTATTTTGGCCGCATTTGCTTGCAGTATGAATATAACTTAAGTCTTTTTATTCTTTCAGATTAAAGCTATGATGCAAAATGAACTAGCAGTAGCTACTGCAGATATAAAAATTTAACTTAGGCAATTATGACGATGATATGGTAGATGGTAGGTACAAACATGGTGGACTTGATGAATGATATGGGAAGAAATTGATCGTTTTGATGTCATTACTTTTATTCTGACTACATATGTGAGGTCTGTGGTTAAAATTACATGGGGAGGTCATGGCTCAGTTGGTAGAGTGGGTCGTCCAATAACTGAAGGGATGGTGGTTCAAATCTCACTCTGTCCTAGTCCACGTTTCTGTCAGTCTGCCCCAGGGCAGCTGTGGCTAAAAATGTAGTTCACCACCACCAGAGTGAGCATGTAAAAGTGAATGAATAATGAGTCACTAATGTGAAGGCTTTTGAGTGGCCAAAAAAGTGCTTATTATTATTAACCATTATTATTAGAATCTAAATCCCTGTGAATTATACACTCAACCAACAACAATCAAGTAAGAGGCTGAATTTGTCATGACAACTGTATAAACAAAAATGATTTTCAGTGATTCAGCAGCTATTCAATAACTGTGACATTCACTGCTACATCTGGGAGTACACTGTACTTTAGAGAACTGAAATGCTTCTATCTTTCTTCTTTCAGTCAGATGGTTTTATATTACAGTAAAATATCCTCAGCAGTCACTGACCTTTCAATCACTGTTCACAAAGATGTGAGGAGAAATAGACAGAAAACATTCCCATTATGCAATTGAGTCATTATAGAGTGAAATGTGTCATAACCATAGAGAATTAATCAGTGTTGAAACCTTCTCACCAGCCCGGTGCTTCTCTGAACATGAAAATACATTCTACTTGTGAGTCTGACTCAGGAAAATGAAGCTGATGGTTAAGAACAACATCAGTTCAAGGCTCTGTTCTTGCTTTTAAAGGTTGTGGATTTTTTGAAGGAAAGAAAAAAGGCTGAACTGAAACTCTTTGAAGATTAGATTCCCATGAAATGGATTCCAGCTTTAATCAGATGGACACCACAAGAAGTGGAAAAGGTTCATGTGAACATAGGTTTCCTCAACACACCCACACACTTCAACCTGCTTTTGGTACATTCGCTCCTCACTCTTCATTTCTGCCTCCTCTCTTTACACACACACACACACACACACACACACACACAAAGCGATTATCACCAAAGGTACGTATGCTTGTAGCTGCTCCCACAGGGAAACTCGCTGTATGGCTCCTCCACTCTCATTTTTCATTGTCTGCTTATGATGCCCCATGTGTGCACACTGACTTTCATTTAACCCCTTCAAACACACAAAAACACACACTCACATGCATGTGTAATGCTCACACCTCCTGTATTTCTCCAGTACTTTCTCTCTTACACTGTAACACACACACACACACACACGCTAAAAGCCTCTGTGTGCAGTGGTGTATTTCATTGCAGTGACTAAAGGAAGGCTGTATAGGCGTGTCTCACACATGCTGCAGACACACTCAGAGGACACAGGGCCTTTTTACTGTCACATGACACCAAGACAAAGGAACACAAAGCCCTTCAATAACACATATTTACTTATTTTTCACTGCATGTCAGAGTGGAAACAAACATTTTCACTTGCACAAACACAGTGCATGTTGACCTACAGCTCCCTTGAGGATAATAAGGAGTCATTGGTTTGCTCAAGGACACTACAACCAGTGCTGGATAAGTTACTTTGAAAAATTAATTACAAGTACTAAATACTTCCCCCAAAAAGTAATCACGTTACTAACTGCGTTACTCCACTAGCAAAGTAATTAGTTACCAGGAAAAGTAGTTTTGCATTCTTTTTTTTTTTTTTCCTTAAGACTGTCAAAGAAACAAAAAAAACTGTTAAAAAGGTTACCAATCCTTGTTCTGTGATGTTACTTTGGATGCAATTTAAGATGCTTCCTCCATAGGGAGCCTAAGTCTCCGCCCATTCCGGTCGGTCCACTGGGCCTAAATTCGGAAAAATGTAACATGAGAGTGGATGAGGAGAAAATAATTATTTTCTGGTCCACTTTACTTTATGCCCTGAATCACACATTTGCTGTACTTCAATTAAAATCATAACCAATGATGTGCGTTTGGAGTTTCTTTGATACGTGTTTTGTGATTTATTAGCGTGTAAAAATATGTAATTATTTGGACTCTGTTTGGACTACATATCAGACGTCGCATAGCTGACGTCACAGCAGAATCTTTCTCTGCAAACTTTTCAAAACCGTATACCGCCTTTTCTATTTTTCATTTGAAAATGCCTGTGTGCTTTGTGCCCCGGTGTAATCACAACACCATTTCCACATGTTCCCTCTACCGCTTCCCGGCTGACAAGAGCTTGTCCCGCATGCTGACCAACTATCTCTCCCCTGGAGTAGCTGCCACTTTCCACATGCCCCGATTTGAAGTGGTTTTCTCCACGTTTGATGCTCTTGCCTTCGTCCTGAAAGAAGGAGGTGAAGCTCGCCAAAGTCACAGCCATTTTCAAAGAGTTTGATGGTGAAGCTTGATGGTGACGTCATATTTGTGAGACGAACGTTGTAGTCCATTACTTACTCTCACATAAAACCTAACGTAACTTTGTATGCCTGTCCAAAGTGAGTGCTTTCTCAGTGTGAAAATGTATCTTTAAAATTCACAGACATCATATGTGAAAACCGTAGCACATTTCAAACGGCACCAGAAAATTACTTTTATTCCTGACTCGCGTTCATTTTTTTATGGCACTTAGGCCCCATTGCCTGGAAATCGACCAGAAATAGAATCGCGTCACTTAGGCTCCCTATTAATCTATGTGAATGTAAACAAAACACAAAGCTAGAATTTCTGTAACATCTACTGTAGACTGGGGCAACAATTGTCACCATGAAACCCAAAAGCATGATGGATGAGTTATGTTATCCATCTGACAGACCTACTGAAAATAACATATTTGGCATATATGGGCTACGGTAAAAGGAGTTTAAGCTGCACTACAGGCTGGTGGACGATCGGTAAGGGTTTTTTTTACACCATATTTAGCAGTAGGATTTACTGGAATATCAAATATTTTGTCTATGTGTGACAATTTAAAATGAGCTTTTAACATAAAATCGCTCGACCTGGTAGTGTGACTCGTGTTAAAAAAGTAACTGAAGCTTTGTGGTCTGTAAATGGCTGTGTGTGTGTGTGTGTGTGTGTGAGCCGGCAAAGCAAGTATTTTCTTTTCTCTGTGACCAAATTCAACCAGTTAATGAGGCTCAGTGATCAGTCAAGATTTTTTAATGCATTTCGTCATCCCTAGTCCACGTCTAGTCATGTGATTTCCTCCTCTGCTGAGGCTTTGTTTTGGCACTTTTTGTTAGTGACGTTACCATAGCAAAAGGTTCCATTTCTGTATGGGGACACGTGTCTGAAAGGACCGGGCTAACTCATGGCCTACTCAAAAGTAGTTCCTCCAAAAAAGTCCTGGAAGTTCCGATAGTGGAAACACTGTAACCTGTCACATTATTTCCTGAGTAACAGTAACAGCAATACAGTTATGGGTGAAGTAATTAAGTAATTACTCCATTACTTGAAATGTGGCTGCATTAGTAATGCTGTTTTACTCTAACGCCGTTATTCCCAGCACTGACTACAACAAAGCCAACACTTCACAAACTCAAGTGAGGGCTGAGATCTCCAGATAAAGGTCTGTACTTCATGGATAATAACACTGTTCTAACAGCTACACATTTATATTACAAAAGACACACATATCCTGGATGGTGTTGGTTTTGTATAAAGTAGGAGTTTGCCAATCTGGTATAAATTCAAGGTGGGGTCCCAACATGATCCGACAAACTGAGTTCATTCACAAATTGCTTTATGTAACTACCTAACATATTCTAACTACACAGTAAATATTGCAGTGTTAAATCAACACTTAGAGAGTTTATTTAACTTCTTCTAGAGTGTATTTGGTCCCATTTTCTCCAAATTAACACTGCAAAATTTACTGTGTAGCGAAAGTTGAAAACATTGGTCAATCATGATTTTCCATAAGCAGCGCCAATGCTTATATGATTCAGAAAGGAAGACAGCTGCTGTCCAATATGGCAGCATATTTCTTATTTTACTCTGGAACTGATGAGATATAAGAATTGAAGAAAAATACTGAAAAGGTCTATTTAATATTTGTCCAATAGTGATGGGAATTCTGACTCTTTTTAGAGAACTGGCTCTTTCAGCACAGTTCAATAAATAGAGTCATCTCTTTCAGCTCCCAAGTGGCTCTTCAGATTTTTTGGTGCTTGAAATAATTTATTAACAACAGCAATGCAAATGCAAATATATATATATATATATATATATATATATATATATAGTAGGTACAAAATACATAAGGGCTTATTTTATAGCTTTGTCTTTCATTAAACAGGCTACACTGAAGCTTCGGCAATGAACAAATCAACACATTTGTCCAAATGTTCTTTTGTTACCTGGTGAAACTGAAGTTCTAGCTGCTTAGATGAATTTTGATCATTCAACATAATATCAATTCCCCAGGGAAATTGAGCTACAAGCTTTATGTTTTCCTTTGAAATGCTTGTTGAGGAAAGCAGGTGAGTTGACAGCAGCAGACACCAGTTGTTTCTACACTAGACTCACATTCCTTCCTTTAGTTTCAATGAGTTGAAAGTAATGAGAATACCTCCATCCCTCCAAAGTTATCATTGGCTGCTTCTCACTCGCTAGTGTTGCCATGGTACCACTAGCCTCTGTTTCACTACCAGACGATTACAGAGCAAAAAAAAAATTACATGACAGCAAATGTGTCCCTAAGCTGAAAAAAATAATACCTTAGTTCAATTTAAATTCATTGACGTAACAATTTCCCCTTATCTTCTTTATGTTGCCATGACTTGTTTGGATTTCTAGTTCATTTATGGATTATTCATTTGTTAAATCAACTTAGTTTGTTGATTGTCCTCATCATCAATTTGACTAAACAAAAGACCAAGTTAAGGTGTTTGAGCGTAATATGAAGTGGTTATACAAATCAATGTAATTATTTTCATCTATATCATTCTGCATTTGCTGTACTATTAAAGTGAATGATCATCTCAATTCTATTTAGGTTACAGTTAAATCACTCCTACTATACACACACACAGACACAAACTCACACACATACACACACACACACACACACACACACACACACACACACACATATATATATATATATATATATATATATATACACACACACACACACACACACACACACACACACACATACATAACATTTCATGTCCTTGTTCTGATACGACACGAGCACAACCACCAATGCTTGTACTGCTGCAACAACTGAATTTCCCAACTTGGGATGAATAAAGTATTTCTACCTACCTACATACCTACCTACCCACCTACCGACCGACCGACCGACCTACCTACCTACCTACCTACCCACCCACCCACCCACCTACTTACTTACCTACCTACCTACCTACCTACCTACCTACCTACCAACCAGTGGTGGGCCGTCAGGGCCAGCAAGGCCTTCCCTGCTGGCCTAAACATGCACAGAAAAATAAATGTATGTTATTTTATTTTCATAAAAATGTAAGCAAATTCCTTCTCTATTCCCTGTATTCTTTACGTCATATTATTTCCACTTAGTCGAGTGACTTCGAATGGTGTTTTTTATGGTAGAGTTTGTAACCAATTATATTTCAGCTACCTTGTGTTGTCAGATAAATTACATTTGCTTCAGACCTTCAGAATAGCAGGCCCCCTGCACTGTCACTGAATGTGAACAGTCAGGTTACAATAGCCAATCAGATCTCAATTCTGCATCCCAAGGAAAGCTAGAAGGTCTTATGCTGAATTTAACGTGTACGTGTTCAGTGATTGGATTAGCACTTGCTAGGACCTGACAAGTGGCAATCTGGACAATATCTAAATGAACTGAACACGGAAATTCAAGAGCCAGCTGTATTTTAATATATAATGGCTGAAGAAGAAGACATGATTTTCTTCGGAGCAAAACTGTGAGTGAGAGTTTGGGACAACTTTATGCTTTTACTATCCCTGTATCCACTGCATCTGTTGAGCAGTCATTTTCAGCGTTAAAGTGTATTCAAATTTATGCCAGAAACACGACCGGACAGAAACATCTTTCAGCATTAGCCTCCATGTCCATAAAAAAGGAACTGACTGAAACACACAGATAAACTGTACAACAGCCACTGAAGTGTTCAAGAGAAAAGAAAGGAGGCTCGACTTCTTCTTCTCTTTGGAAAATTTTCAGTTATTGACTGTTGTGTAGTTGACAATATCTGCAATTAGTTTCATAATCTTAGTTGTGAATGCATACTTGATGGTTTTAAATGCTCCTGAAATATCTATCTATCTATCTATCTATCTATCTATCTATCTATCTATCTATCTATCTATCTATCTATCTATCTATCTATCTATCTATCTATCTATCTATCTATCTATCTATCTATCTATCTATCTATCTATCTATCTATCTATCTATCTATCTATCTATCTATCTATCTATCTATCTATCTATCTATCTAACCCTAACCCTAACCCTAACCCTATCCACACACCATGTTTATTCTTACTGATGTAATTTAGACAGGAATAAACTTCTGTGTAATTCACTAGAACATTTCATGCTTTGACACTGACAGACAAGGAAGAATTAAATTGGCACAATAATTAATAGCTCTTACAGCTCTTACTCTTGGTACAATTCTATAAAAATGGATGTTCATTTATAGCCTGTCCATCCATGGGAGTGGATGTGTTCTCCCAAGGCTTCTCCTTTCCCACTAGGTTTTGGAGTTTTACCTGCTGAGAAGGACTGTCTAAGGGACAGGAAATGTACCTGGGGTATTATCTATTTCTGTCATTGTTTGTTTTTTCTAACCACCTTTGTTAAAGAGCCTGATTTCTCACTTTACCCTGTAAGTCTCTTTGGATAAAAGCATCTGCCAAATGCATAAGTAAATAAATAAAATACAAAAATAAACATAAAAGAGGCCAATTAACATTGCCACGCACACAAACTTAACACTAACACCACAACCCTGCTGAACCTTTGCACATAAAATAACACATTTTCAATAACATATCCAATACCCACAATGCAATGCAGCAAATACACAATATATACTACACTTTTAAATTAGAAAGAGCAAAACATTTATTATCCAGCCTTTGCATAAGTAAAAGGACTGTTGCAGAAATTCCGTGCCAATTAATAATCATAACACCATTCGACTTCTGTCAAACGAAATCTATCAATGGTTGAATTTCTACATCATTAGCTAAAATTCCTCCATCGCTAGTTTAACTGTTACCACCTCTAACTGAGGAAAAGACTTTAGTGTGGTGTAAAAATTATTTCTTGTCATGTGTGTTAATAGTTATTAGCTGTTGTGAATAAAACAATGCAAAATTATGAGCTTTAAAGTTTAGTAACGTTCTGTGCAAAATCATGTTTCACAGTCTGTCAGTAAAACATGCACAGGCACATCAGCTTTATACTGAGATTATACAGGAAGTTACATGATATTTAAGCTGTACTAACTTAATATACTTCAATGTTAAGTTAAGGCAGAAATGTCTGTTCATAGTACTAAGTTAATATTGTTTAAAATAACTTCAAATAACTACAATGTACACATATAATGAATTATTTAAGCAGAAAAGCTCTTGATTTGAAACTGAACTCATTAACCCCTTGAATAATTTTTTCAGAGTGTAAAGAAAAATAATGTGCCTAATTGAAAAAGGAACTATGTTTTATTACCAACTATTCAGTAGTAACGGGTTTCACACAAAGCATTTATGTTACAGTGATATGTTCCAATCACATTACACACAACACAACTGAACACTAACAGGAAGTAGGACTTTCCTGCCACATTTTTATTTATCTGCCAAGGAACAGCTTAGGGGGCCATCTACACGAGGACGATTGCGGCTAAATACGACAGCATATTTTATCAGAAGTGCCTTTCATTTACACAAAGCCAACGCCATCAGGGTGTGAATATGCACAAATCTGAAGACTCCTTCCAAAGTGGGACATATTGAAGACGCGCTCAGTTGCGTCTCCGTCTAAATGGCAAGAAATGTACATGTTCACGCTGCGTACGTCTTTACGTCACATATGTTCACGTCACATACACTTTCATTTTACATTCATACACTGAGCAGGTAAAGCAACAAACATGGATCCCACAGATCTTCCAGCTGCACTAGCATTAGCATTAGCACTAGCAGCTCTAGTAAATGTACAGAAGTTGCTGCGGCTCCCAGTAACACAGACCCTTTTAACAGTAATTTCTCCACTTAGAGCAGCGCTTTTAGTATCTAAAGTTCCCGAATGGTGCAAGAAGAGTATATCACCAGTAGACTATCATCAGCTTAAGGAAAATTGTTAAAAACCTGGACTCAGCAAGGCTGGAGATGTGGACCATTCTACAGAACCTCGGTCTGCTACGCCGGACAGATCCAGCGTGCTACAGTGGAGTTGCCCCCCCACAGAGGCCGCTTACGGAGAGTAAGTAGAAGTGCAGCTATCGTGGTGGATTTACAGCTAAGCTAAGAGGTAACCCGTTCTGACCGTCGCTTCCATCAGTCCTGCTCACCAACGTACCCTCAGTGGAACACAAACTGGACTACCTGAAACTGGATTTAAACACCAAACATGATCCACCAGACTGCTGCATCCTCATTCTCACTGAGTCGTAGCTCAACTCTTCTGGCCACCATTAGCCTGGACAGGCTAAAATCAAAATCTACCTTTTCTTTTAACGCATATTTCATACAAATTCTGTAATTTTTTATACTTCTTAAAGGGTTTGAGAGATTGTAGTGGGGGGGCCTTTTATATGTAAAATGTGACTCAACGAAAAATTCACGGCACGAAAACATTTCTGGAACGAATTAATTTCATAAGTAGAGATACCACTGTGGTTTGTTAACAAATAGTTTGTTTCTAATAAATTGTGTATGAACAATACATTAACAAACCATTCAGAAATAGGTAACAAATAGTTAAAACATAGATAATTATGTGTAAATATTATAAAGTAAATATAAATACTGGATTGATTAGCAATGCCTTATACTACTGTGTTACAGTGAAAAGTTACTTCCAACACTGGTAACAATGTAAATGTCTGGTTAGTGGAACTTATTAACCATAACTTCTTGTCAACTGCTTGTAAAAAAAAAATCACATTATCATACTTAGACAAACTCCAAACCTCCTCATTTTAGAGCTGAGATCCTTATCCATAACTACAACAGTAAAAATCACCAACAGTCACAAGGCTACAGAGGAAATGTGTTTTGTTCAATGGACTCCTGGGGCATAATCAGCTGATGTGGATGACCCCAAAGTAGAAATCAAACAATTCATCACTATTCTTTAAAATGTAAAAATTACTAGATCTTTCCACAGTACTTATTTAGTCAGTGTGATCTTTCTCATTTCAAACCTTAAAGCTCCGATTTATGTAGCTTGGATGACTTGAGTCAAATGTAATAAAACACAAAAAGGTTATTTGAACTATTTCCTAATTGAATCCCCCTGTAACTTGACTTTGATCCAGTTTTCGTAAATTATATACACTGTGACAGCAGACTGTAACGTACTGACACCTGATGTTTAGGTGAACAAATCTGAAATGAAACCATCAACCAAGTCTATTATTAATCCTCACAGTTTTACCCACAGTGGTTCATTTTTCTGAGGAGCACTTTGTACTCAGACCTTAAGTGTTTGTGAAGATGCTGCGTATCATTTATTCCAACCTCAAATAATAAAATAAACTGGCAATAATATTTCCCAGTCATAGCATGTCAAATCTGCACTCACACAACAACTGCCCTGTTGCCCTTTCCCTTAAATCACCAAGAGTTAACACACACTGGTGTGTATGTGGTGTGTGTGTGTGTTTTGTGCATGTGTGTACTGATTGACGCCTTCCAGGGCTGTAGTATGATTGAAACACCTCGTCACCATAAAGCTGTCGTATGCGTGATGGAGTCGCAGGGTCATTTTATGCATCACACCTGTCCCCCTACCTCCCCACTCTGACACCCAATCAAATAGGAAAATGGACATATTTGTTTTCCTGGCCTTGAGAGCGGACTTGTGTAGACAGTTGGATTTGTGTGAGTGTGTGTGTGTGTTTGTATTCCTGTCTTTATGGGGACCTCTGACACCATGAGAATCAAAATTAAGGTCCCCACAAGATTAAAGAAAATATAGCTGAAATCTCTGTGAAGTATGCAAATTTATGCAAATGGTGTGCCGTATAAATCCATTAATTTTTCGTTTGATATGTCCTTGTGATATGCCAAATGATAATCTATCTATCTATCTATCTATCTATGTATCTATCTATCTATCTATCTATCTATGTATCTATCTATCTATCTATCTATCTATCTATCTATCTATCTATCTATCTATCTATCTATCTATCTATCTATCTATCTATCTATCTATCTATCTATCTATCTGTCTGTCTGTCTGTCTGTCTGTCTGTCTGTCTGTCTGTCTGTCTGTCTGTCTGTCTGTCTGTCTGTCTGTCTATCTATCTATCTATCTGTCTCTCTACCTATCTACCTACCTACCTACCTACCTACTACTACTACTTTGTATTTGTAATGAATGAATCACACACATCACAAAATACAGCCAGAATGTAGGAGACTGCAAAATAGTCAGAGGAGACCTTGTTTTGGGTGAATATTTGCGTGTGATTAAAGCAGCTGTGGTATTAAAATGACATAATTCTTGTAAAAGAAATTAGACCTAGACATACACACTTGTCCTTTTCAGTGTGTAGTGGGAGCTCAGATTGGTGTGACTGACATTTAAAGCTAAATTCCACCATAAATGTTTATTTTTTTTTGGGACTAGCCAGTGTTTAAATCTCCACAACCCAGTTGAAAAAAAACCCATATTGTAACATTTAATCACTGTGGCATTATTTTTGAGACGTTTCTGCAACATACGCGTTGAATCTAGAACAGTCCCTAGTTATTTCAAACATGCTGTGGTAAACCTCATCCTCAAAAAAAATGATCTTGACCCCTCAGAACTTAAAAACTACAGGCCCATATCATATCAAAACTCCAAAATTTTTGAGAAAGTGGTGGCGGGCCAGCAGGACGTTTATGGCAAATTCCAGTCAGGTTTTCGGACTCCACTGAAACTGCTAGATAAAATATCTGGTTATGTGATGATGGCTGCAGACTCAGGCTGAAATATGGTTTTCGTTTTTTCTGGATTTGACTTCTGCCTTCAATATGGTACATCACAGTCTTTTGATTGAATGACATGAAGTTTTTTGGGTCTGTTCTCCAGTGGTTCACTTTATATAAACAGAACAACTGAAATGAACAATTTAATGTCTAATGCATCCAACCTGACTGTGGAGTTGCACAGGGTTCTGTTTTGGGGCCTGTTTTGCTCTTATTGTACCTGGTGCCTCTTGGCCACCTTATTTGTGATTTAAAAAATACTGTGTCCTATCACTTATACACTGATGACATTCAGCTGTATTGCTCTTTCAATGACTCAGAGTTGCACTTTCTATCTGTATTCTTAAGATGTGTGGTTAAACTCCAACGAAACAGAAACTCTGATCACTGCTCTTGATAAAAAAAGTTTCCCCTGATCAAAAAACACCCTGGTGTTCTGGGCTTGTCTGTTAAAACCAACTTCAGAAACCATACGTTTGAACTGTAGGCACTAGGCATGATGGGTAATTACTTCATCCACCTCTGGAAAGGGGTCCATCTGGACCATGTGACCTTTATCCTTTGAATACAGTCCATTATTTATGCTTCTATTAAACTTCTATCAAAGGCTTCTACCTGTTTGGGTTATTTCTATGTGTAATATTTTTGGACAAACCCTGGTGTATGGACTTGTTGTTGACAATCCTTTTCATCATTGGTATTTAGTGATGGCCCAGGCACTCATTGAGTTTGTTGGACTCATGCTTGCTCTTATGGAAACAATAATGTGTTGTGAACAAGGACACATGTAGTTGCCCTTGTACCATTATTGCCTTGATCTACAGATTAAGTTGTTTAGACACCTAATCAACCCCAATAGGACAATTTTCAGATGATCAATATTTGCAGAGATTGGTACTGATAGTCCTCAGTGTCACTAACATTAGAATTCTCAACCAGAAATACCTAGAGGGAAGATAATAGCGCAAAGGATACATGTAATCTTTACTTCCGCAGTCACTGATGAATTGGGGGCCATTTACACAAGGACGATCGCAGCTAAATACGACAGCATATTTTGTCAGAAGTGTCTTTCATTTACACGAAGCCGACGCTATTTGGGTGTGAATATGCACAAATTCGAAGACTTCTTCCAGACTGGGGCGTATTGAAGATGCCCTGGGACATGTCTCTGTCTCAATGGCAAGAAATGCACATGTTAATGTTTCGGGCGTCTTTACGTCACATATGTTCACGTCACTTACACTTTCACGTTACATTCATATGCCGAGCAGGTAAAGCAACTAACATGTCGGACAACTTCGATCCCACAGATCTCGCAGCTGCACTAGCATTAGCATTAGCACTAGCAGCTCTAGTATATGTACAGGGGTTGCTTCACCTATTGTACAGACATTACACGCATACCATAGCCAAACAGAGACGGCTGGACAATTACATGCGTCAAAAACAGAAAAGGACATGTTGGCGTTCTGTCACTGTACCACATAGCCGGCCTAGCGTGCATATCCGATCGTATTTCGCCTCCTGTTGCGTCTTCGTATAAACAGGGATTTCCTCCAGAATACGCTCGTCTAAACGCGAATGACAAAACTGAAGATGAGACGCCACTTTTGCGTCTTCTATTTTCATCATCTCCATATAAATGTAGCCTCAGTTTGATAGGCAAAAATCAATACTCAATAATTAGTTATTCATGTATTTGTCATTAGTTGAGTTCAACAGTTGTCTTACTCCAAATGAAGTAACAGATAGTTAATTTCAGATGTCGTCACTGAGGAAGGGTATGGATGATCAGCTGATTCCATATCTGCTATTTCTTACTCTAAACTACCCCTCCTATAGTGGCCTTTTATGACTCCAGTAGCAGTGGAGCTCTACTTTACTCTGTAATAATAAGTAAGTCAAACTGTTCTCACTGTAGTGGTGTCCATCGCTGATTCCTCCTCCCTGTCTCCCCCTCACTAACACACCCCTCCCTCCTTTGTCCTACTTAGCCAGCTACTGCAAAATCACTTATCTTCACCTTGCTTCCTCTGTCTCCTGCTAATACACATTAGCAGCCAGCAGCCATATGTAATAGGGCTGTGTGCCCCTGCTGGTATAATGGCTTCTCTGACACTTCTCCCATTAAATGTGGTCTGTCGGTGGTGCACAGGCGCCTCTGCACACTCTAAAATATAGTTCTATGACCACTATAAACAAGCTGGCCACTGGCACTGACTTTGGGAATGACTGCAAGGCTATTTTTGGTTTCCTTTTGTGTTTGTTGTACTTTTCCTTTCTTCCTCATGGTTGTTTCTTGCAAAATACACTCTTCTCTTTGCCTGCTCCTTCTCGGCTTTTGTTATAAAACTTTTTTTTTAACACCATTGACCAAAAGAGACCCGGCTACATTATGAAGCTCATCAGATTACAATGTGACTAAGTGGACATGTCTGCTGTATCTAATGGGCCTGTTTGGAATCATCCATATCTCAACAGTAGCACCACATAACCAGATAGTATCTGCTCCTTCCTCTGTGTGTGGTGAAACCCTCGCCAACCCCCCGATAACGTGATCATCAGCGGCATCCTTAACCGTTACTGTGACAAACGAGAGCGCTGATCCCGCCTGATAAGCCACATATTCATTTGTTTAATTAAAACAGCTTGTCTCAACGTGGTGAGGGGTCATTTTAGAGAATGTTAGAATTAAAGCAGGTAATTAAGTAAAGCTCTAGATAAGAAACCCTACTGAGGTGGCTGCTTCTGCCAGTAGGGAAGGCAAACTTAATCTATCCCCTCTGCAATCCCACAAGGTCGTTCACTTTATTAAAGTCTGATGCCACTACCACTGTCCACCAGCCCAACATGATGAAATATTTTATGGACTAGTTGGGGAAAAGGGAGGAATATATGGGGACTGGAGCAACCAAAACCTCAGTGTAAAGACTTTAATACTACTACTAGACAATATAAAGGCAATTAAAAGCTGCTTGTTAGCCTGTCTATGAGAACAGGAGAAGAACTTGTACAGCAACGAGCACCTTGACAAAGATATTTGTTTGGCCAATGGAGTGTGGCGTTAATTATCACAAGCTGATTAAAGGCACCAAGTAGGAATGGATGTCATTTGTCTTTCCAGGCTTAGATACTACAGCAGCCTGCCAGGGTCATTATTTTAGGGGGGGGAGGGTTCTGAGCTATTTTTAGAAGTGAGCCTGGTCTCTTGAATGTTGATCACTCGTAAGTTTAATAGTGAGTTGGTAAAGTTTACTAGCAAAGGATTCACTGCTGACAGATGGTACGAAGAAAAGTTAAGAATATACAAAGAAAAAAAAATGTCATCATGACTTCAAGTACTACATACTGAAGTATTCATGTTATAATATATATACGTATATAAACTGCAATAAGGCTTGAACATACCTTAAAATAATAAGGCATATAATCATACCATTACAGGTGAGTCTTTGCTGCATTTGTAATTTGGGCTGCAATGATTACTCGATGTTGTCGACTAAAATGGATAATAGAAATAATGGACTATTGTCGCCAGTCACGTTTTTCCAACAGAGTTGATTATAATCTCTGTCAAGAGATGAATGAATTGGCTAATTCTCTGGTCAGTAAAAGTCCCTGGCAAAGTCTTTAAAGGCACTGATATGTCAAACAAACGACCTGGCTAACATTATAAGGGTCTGTACATGTGGTCGAAATATTAAGTGGAAATAGATGTATTTAAATGACAACCGCGAATTAGCATGTAATAGCATTGAATTAATGAATCGGCTAATTCTCTCATCAGTAAAAGTCCTTCGTGAACTCTTTAAAGGCAATGACATGTCAAACTAACCAGCTGGTTAACATTTGCAGGGTCTGTATGTGTGTTCCCAACACTGCCATGACCAGAACATGAGATAAACACAACATAACAAGAACATAACAATAAATAAAATGTCATATAGCATCAACAGCACTACTTGCTATTGTGCCATGCAAACTACAGAACAGTTCTCAGAACGTACACTGGCATTTGTGAATAAACCTTAAGTCCTGCGGATATGAATCAGTAAGGTGCAAAGTTACTGCCAAAAGCCACGTGATGGTGGGGAGCCAGTTGTTTCTCCAAACTGCAGAATTGTTTCTCCAACTTACAGTACTTGTGAATGACATTTTGCTTTTTCAAAACACAATGAGCTTGTTTGTGAATCATTGGTGGTGAATAAAGAAGACTCTAAGTCATGGGTGATAATGTTGAATCTTGATTTCATGGTGTACGGAGGGTTCATAACGGTTATGGATCCCTTCTAATGCTCTTTGTGAAGGACTGTGTAGCACCTTTAGTGGTCAACGTCTTTACATAATTTCCCTCGTATTGAAACATTAAATATAGTAACAATAATAATGGATTAGATTTATATTGCACTTTTCTATGGAATGCATACTCGAAGCGTACAGTGGATCCATCATTCCTTCACTCTCACCTTCTCCCTCTGGTGGTGGTAAATTACATATGTAACCACACTTGACTGACAGAAGCGTGGCCCCTCTGACCACCACCAAATATTCATACACATTCATACACCAGTGTGAGTAGCAGCACTGGAGGCAACGAGGATGTAGTGTTTTGCCCAAGGACACAACAGCATGTGACTAGGACAGAACTGAATTCGAACTACCAACTTTCAGTTACAGGACGACCTGCTCTACCAACTGAGACACGGCCGACCTTTCGGTACGAACCATTCAGTCTTTTACAATTACTACATAATGGACGTACTGCAGTTATTTTTGCAGTATTGTCCACTGACTTGAAGAATAAATAAATGTCACATTTCATCAGAGCAATTTCACTTTTCCACAATTTGACTTTTGACCTGCCCTTTATTATCATCATCATGTTCTACATCCTTCATCTCAAGGTGTGGACCATCCACTGTGACCTACCTGGTGTCAGTAATGTCATGCATTTAATAATATATGGTGAAGGATAATGGGCAACACAGTGGTGCAGTGGATAGCATTCATGCCTCAAAGCAAGACAGTCCTGTGTTCGATTCCAGCACCAGTTGATGGGGGGTGGGACTTTTCTGTGTGGAGTTTGCATGTTCTCCTGGTTTCATGTCTACATGGATTATTTTTGGGTATTTTGGGTATATTTTAATTGGTTAATCTAAATTGCCCATAGATGTGAATGTGAGTGATTGTTTGTCTCTATGTAATGGTGGTCCTGAAATATATGGGAAAAATTATTTTATAAAACCATTACAAAAATTTATTAATCAGGTGAAAAATAGTACCAAATAGACTGTTGTGACAAAAATCATGAAACCATGAAATTAGTTCAGTTCTTATGGAAGGTACCTAAAACAATAGGTGGGCGGAGCTTAAAGAGCAATAGAAGGTGACATATGCAGTATTCCAAAGGAGTGCTTAAACATCAGATAAACCTAAACATTTAACACTCTTCACTAATAAAAGCAAGACAGTGTTAAATGATCCTGCTGAGAGAGATGTTGTCCTCATTCAATATTACATTAATGTCTGAACAAAAGATGAAGAGCAACGGCAATGCCTTCGTCAAGTGGTGGGGGATCACCAAAAGAACTTTCCAGATGCAAGTAGAAAAACTGTTCATTGCTGGGTTGAAAGAACTATAAATGAGGTCAGAAGAGAACCGCACACTGTTGACAATTAGGATAGAAAATGTTTGGTTATGATACACAAGTATCAACTAATGCATAGTTTGTAAGATGTTGTCACCATGCCAACGCAATATACTGTATTATACTGTTATAAGTAAACATTTCAATGGCTTTGTGGCACTTCTAAACATTCTCCTAATTATGTTTGCATGATCTTCTTTTCGACTTGTTAAAAAAAAAGGAAGGGTAGGTGTAATAATCTCTTAAACTTTATTTTACCCGATTCAATATACAGTACCAGCCCTGCAATAACCTGGACACTCTTTCCCATGAGTAGCTGGGATAGGCTCCAATGATCCTCCATGACACTAGTGAGGACAAAGTAGGTTCAGATAAGGAGTGAATGAATGAATGAATGAATGGTAAATGTACCTGTAGCTTTTTTCCCCAGGCCCACTACCGAACACATCGTGCTGTGACATAGGTCTACCAGTGCCTACCTCAAAGTTCTTATTTTTATCTGTATTTTGCACTTTAAATTTTTTATTGTACATAGGTAGGTAGTTTTTTATATATATATATATATATATATATATATATATATATATATATATATATATATATATATATATATGTATATATATATATATATATATATATATATATATATATATATATATATATATATATATATATATATATATATATATATATATATACACACAGTAGTGATTGAAACTTTGTGACATATTTTATTTGTTTTTATAATAAATGCTCTAGTGAAATGAAACTCCAAATTTCAATTTGTAAGGCACAACCTTGCAAATAAGGGACACAAAAAAAAGAGATATATTTCTTTTATGTATTCCACTAAACCTTAACATTTGCCATGTACTAAAGCATGCCAACCCTTTTAGGTGGTGGGTTATGGTGGGTTATTATACCTCCTTTTGCAAACATTACTTCAAATGATCATCTTCTATGACCACTAACCATCATCATTTCACATCTACTTTTAATTATTCTCTCATCCTTGAAGAACTAAGATGAAAGCTCTTTTCACACAGGACTAGTGTTACCTGTAGAGGTCATATGTGATGTTAATGCCACATTATTCTGTTTTTTGTAGAACAAAAATTTCACACCAAAAAATCCACCATATTTCAATGAACACAGAAGTGCTTTGATAATACTAGAAACTACTGATCTGAACTGTTTAGTACCTACTGATCCATTAACCCTGTCAGTCCTGTCACAAAATAATTGGCATAAAATTAAAGGTTGTAGTCATTTTATCGTCATCAGATGTGACCCATTTGGATGTTCAGAGGCACCGCAATAGAATAGAATAAAATTGACTTTATTTTTTGTCATTGTAACAAGTACAATAAAGTTAACATGTAAACCAGTCAGTGAATGAGGAGCATATATATATATATATATATATATATATATATATATATATATATATATATATATATATATATATATATATATATATATATATATATATATATATATATATATATATATATATATATATATATATACATATATATGCTGAAAGGGTGAAAATTGAGGTGAAAGTGACAAGATAATAATTAATAAACTGATGTTATATCATTGGAGGACCATGGACTCATTTTAGGGACGTGCAACAAACAAATCTGTTGCCATGGTGATCTATCACTAATACTGTAGATAGATAGATAGATAGATAGATAGATAGATAGATAGATAGATAGATAGATAGATAGATAGATAGATAGATAGATAGATAGATAGATAGATAGATAGATAGATAGATAGATAGATAGATAGATAGATAGATAGATAGATAGATAGATAGATAGGGCTGTTTCCATGCCAGTGTTCTTAAAGCATTAACTCTTTCTGTGTTGGTTCCTTACATATAAACAGCTCTGCAGGTTTTAGGAGGAAAAAAAAACAACTATGTAAATGTTCTCTATCCAATCGATCCTCTCGAGCATCTCAAAGCACCAGCCACTACTGCAGGTGACAGACACTGTTTTCTGTTGCTTAATAATTTAGTGGGGATTGAAGGATGCTCTTGGCGAAAAAAAAAAAAAAAGTGTTAGTTTCCTGTGTTTGTGTCTGTCAGCAGCAAAATTACAAACACTGTATTTTTGTACAAGAAAAGCCAGCCAAGAAATCCCTAATGCTGGGAACATTTACAACAGTGTGCCTCACCGCTCCCCACATTAGTTCTTGTTCTTTATTTAAGCCTTTGTCAAACTATCTGAGCTCTATTCATACAGACGCTCTTTTTAAAGCTTTACTGGCAAAGTTTGGCCACTCGACCCCAGAGCAGTGAGAGTGTTGTGGTCTATGACAGCCCCCTTGAACTCAGTGGGTCTGGTGATAAAGTGGCTTCATGAGTGGACAATCTCTGCCCGCCAGCTGTTGGTGTCTGACCGAGGGGGGGGCTGGGCAAGAGCCAAAGACTGAGGTACAGAGAGAGAAGGGTGGGGGGTGGGCAAATTAATACACACACACACACACACACTAGAGGTAAGAAAAAATCCAGCCTGACCCAACCCAGGCCCGCAGGTATTAAAGCCTGACCCAGCCCGAGCCAGACTTGATTTTCAGGGCCCAAGCCCGAAGCAAACCCGAAATTTCATTTTTGTGAGGACCCCCCCCAGACAGCATCTAATTGTGGGTCTGATCCGCTTGTACACCAGCAGATCTGTGTTACAGTCACACCTGTTTTACTCCCCCGTGCCAGATAAGGACCAACATCGGGATGTGACACTCGGTAGTAACGCGTGTCACAGTCGGTAGCAGAATCAAAACAGATCCGGGCCGGGACTGTGGGAATGAGTGCCTTCTCCGTTTGATCCAAACTATTACATTTATAACAAGTATTCCTTACTTTAGTATCCACACATTGTTTAAGTATACATTTTTATAAACATATATATATATATATATATATATATATATATATATATATATTTTTTTTTTTTTTTAAAGTCAGCGAGAAAGAAGCCCAGCCCGAACCTAATGATTGACATTTTAGGCCCGACCCGAATTTCAGGCCGGCTCAGGCCCGGGTTTAAGATTTTACCTCTAACGCACACACACACACACACACACACACACACACACACACATACACACACATAAGCTACGTTTCCACTTGTATCGTCTCGACCCAATTTTACTCAATTCTACTCACTTTGGTGCGTTTCCACCAGAGGGTAAAGTAACTAAGTAAAAGTACTTCATTACTGTACTTTAGTAGATTTTTTGGGTATATGCACTTTACTGAAGTATTTATTTTTCTGGCAACTTTTTACTTTTATTCCCTAGAATAAAAGTAGAAATATCTGTACTTTATATTCTTTACATTTATATAAATATCTGTACTTTATACTCTTTACATTTATATAAATATCTGTACTTTATACTCTTTACAATTGTATAAATATCTGTACTTTATATTCTTTACAATTATATAAATATCTGTGCTTTATATTCTTTACATTTTCAGAAGAATAGACTCATTACTTTTTCAAACTAAACAGATGTGACAGTATGAAAAATAAGTCACCAGAAGAAAAACCAGTGGAGGAGAGAAACTGTGTCTTTATATATTATAGTTATATGACTATTATTTCATAATTTGGACTTTTTATCTCACCATTTTAACATTTTATCTCAATGTCATTTGTAATTTTTTTTTAAATCTCACTTTTTTCCGTTGTTTTTCCTAAATTTTCCTGCCTGTACAGTGACGCTATCACACATATTATCTACACAGTAACTCACTTTTAAAGGCTTTACTTTGGATACTTTTGAAAGTTTTCAGATTTTTCCTGGTTAAATAAGTATTATTGCGTTCATGGCAACAACATTAAAATAATTAAAAAGCAGTTTCACTTTTTACTATTGTACTTTATTACAATTGTGAAATGTTACTTTTTTACTTTTACTTAAGTAGAAGGGTTGAGAGTAGAAGAGTATTTTTTCACACCAGTACCTGTACTTCTACTTCAGTACAGAATGTGAATACTATGCTTAATGGAGATGTTTGTTAAGTTCTAGTTTTAAAGAGGCATCAAGTGAAACTCACTAACAAGCCTTGTTGAGCTGCAGTTTGTAATAAATGTCCAAAATGAAGTAACTTTTTCTTTTAATTTTATAATAAAGTCGCAGTTTGTAGTACATTTTTCCGTATTATGTAATAATTTATTCCATTTTGCAGCAGCAGGTGCTTTGGTGGTGTGGTATTAAAACTAAAGGAGCTGTTTGGGAAACATTCCAAATGGTTTATGTCTTGGCTGGTAATTAGACATATTAGACATTAAGACAATTTGAAATTAAGGAAATATTTTGAAATGAGAAATTTTGTTTGTTTAGCCTTTTGAGGCAATTTTATATTTGCTTAAAATAAATCTTAGTGGATAAATTATCTGGTCACAGCAGCTCTGTAAACAAGCAGAACACACTTACGTTGTTTAACCTCTTAAGCCCCAAGGGGGTTTTCTAAAATGCATGCCCAAATTAAAGTAAAATACAATTAACAAACAAATAAACTATGCTTTAGAATTGTTATTACGTAATGCAACATATTATTACATTTTCTAGAGAATAAAAAGTGCATTTTGTAATAATCTTTTAAAAATGTTATAACTTATTACATAATGCAGCAAAATTTATTACAAAACGTGGCAGTTTATTACAAAATTAAATGAAAAGGGTATTACATTTTGCACGTTTATTACAAAATGCGCCATTATTGCAAAATACGGCTCAGTACACCTCCTTCTGCAGCTGCAAAGAATGTATTAGTTTCTTGTTCAAACTGTATGTATTGGTGAACACCTTATTAGGAAAGGTAAAAAAATCACATTCAGAAAGTCACTAATGTATCAAATCCTATCTTTTCACATCCATGTAAACCAGGGGTGTCAAACTCCTTTTAGTTCAGGCACCACATTAAACCAAATTTGATCTGAATTGAGCCGAACCACTAAAGTAATAACATAATATATAAAAAATGTCAACTCCAAATTTTCCTCTATGTTTTAGAGCAGAAAAAAAAGTCACATTTTGTGATGAAAATGTTCACATCTACCAATTATCCTTTAAAACAGTGTGAATAACATGAATAAACCAACACTTCTTCAGAAAACTAAATGCAATTTTAACAAGACTATGTCTCAGTTTATCATTTACACGTCAATTACAATGAACACATTATTTATTAGTGGATCTACAAATACGCAAAACATTTAATAACATTTCAAAATGTTCATATTTGTTCAGATCATTCATGTGTTTGTGAAATAATGGTTTGTTTTATTGCAAATACAGTAAAATGACATGAAAATGTTTAAATTAACAAAGAGAAAATGTGGAGTTGTGAGCATTTATAGGTTATTATTATGATAGTGTAACGTGAGGGTTCGTTGATGGTTTATGGTGCACTATTTATAAAATGAAACTGCAGGATGAAGACAGATTTCTTTAGAACAGTGCTTTACTTGGCACACACGTAGCGAACTCTTTTCACTTCCTGACAACAACAACTCACATGACTTAACCAGCCAACCAGGAGCCAGATATCTCAAATGTGATACAGAAAGGCAGATTCAACAAATAAGAATAATTAAATGTGCAAATCATAATTCTATAAACATAAATGTAAACAGTCTATTGGGTGAACACTGCCAATATATTATTTTTTTTAACACATATGAATCCTCTTAACTCCTGAGTCTTACAATAGTATTTTACTGATCTGACCCATTTTGATCTGTACAGTATGTGGAACCTGAAATCAGTATCAGTATAGTCACTAGTTATCCCATGGGCAGGACTTCACCCTTTCGGCGGCTGGATTTGACCCCTGGGCCGCATGTTTGACACCCCTGATGTAAAGAGTTGGGTTACAATCTATATTCACAGTTATTTTAGCTGGACTGCAGAGATATTATGCATGTTCAACTACTACGTGTAATTCTTTCTTTCAAAATGAACATATCAGTCCAACATCTACCTTCATATTTGATGAGTGCGTTGGGTTATGTTGATCCAACAGCATGAATCAAAAATATTTTATTTACCTTCTTCACCATCTATTTCTTTTCACACTAACCTTACATTTAGTATATTTCACATTCCACTATCAGCAGCTACATTTCCACAGACGCTGAAAAGTGGCTGATGCTGAGACATTTATGAAAGGTAACAACTACCTGAATGACACCATGAATATTCAGATGTCATCAACTTGTGGCTGCTAGATTAGAGGTTTGTGTGTTGACATTTCTGATGGTTTTCAAAGTGAGTAAGGATCTCACTGGCTGATTGCACTGACATGTCAGCTGATAATTCAGGAAGTACAATACACATGAGTAGATTGGACGGCATTGTTCGCTAAATGACAAGATCTGTCTTCCTCTCCGCCTCCTTAATTATCTTCCTCAGTTATAATTACACGTGTGAAGGTCCAGAGGACAATCAGTGTTGTGTTGTACTGTCTGCTCGCTGAAGTTAGATGAGATAGGCAGGAGGTGCGGCAGACACTGACACAGGCTGATAATGAAGGTTAGACTCTGCTGTTGCAAAATCACAACCAACAATTATCACAATAATGGAGTATTTGCATAAATCATTCTGAGTCATTACATTTGATTAGCAGCACCACTGTACACATCTGCTGTTTGTCTAATGTATATAACGACACAACAAATTAGAGGAAAGTATATACTAGAGCTGCACAATATACTGTTTGAGCATCAACATCGCAATAGTCACATTATTATTTTTATTTATTTGTACATATTTTTTATTTATTTTAAAAATGATTTATTTCTCGTATTTATTTATTCATTGATTTTTAAAAAATTTATTCTTTATTTGTTTTTACATTTTAATTATTAATTTTATTCAATTATTTCACCGACAAGACGGATGACAATGAAATGTGTGAAAATCGGTGTTGACCACAGCTGTTATATTCTTTCATATTGTAATATATATCACAAAATAAAAGGCTGTAAAGTCTGAGTGGCAGTAAGTGTTCAGAGTGTTTCCATCATAAACAGGTGACAGTGAGGACACACTGGAGGCATTCATTAAGAACAGTGGGGTCTGAGAACAGCGGCTGACCTGGGGGTCCTTAAGCTGCCTTGTAATTCTGTCTTAATGAAGCCGATGAATAAATGATTTAAGGCCGTGGGCATGAGGACTTGGAACCCCCCCCCCTCAGTCTATCTCTGCGGGGTTGGGGGGGGGGCCTCATGGGATTCTCCCCTCCGTCTCCTTTAACCTCCTCTGTTTTTTCAGCCTTTTCCTCTCCTCCATTTCTCACCTTTCATCCCTCCTCCCCACTCCACCCACCGTCTGTGTTCCTAATCTTCTCCAGAACATCTTTTCCTGGACGGTGGGAGTTGGCAGATAGCGAAGGCCACCAACATCGAACTGAGTCATCCAGTCATAAACAACTGGTGGGTGTCGGCGTCTTTCGCAGCCCTCCAGTTTTCAACACACTCATTTTGACAGGTCATTTTTTTATTACGTTGATTGTTATTTTCCCTGTTATTGTTTTTCTTCCTGTGACTTCAAATGGGGGGTAAAAGTGCACCTCTCTGAGATCAGGCAATCCCACTCTCTGGGCCAGAAAACAAAGATGACAGTAATAAAAAGGAGAGCCAATTGCTTTTTCATTTCATTTCCACTGGGAAATCAGGCTGAGGGAGGAATAAAGGTGCTATAATAATAAAGTTTAAGAAAAAGGGCCTGTGGCTTTTCATTCCCTAAGCAAACCACCAGCAGTAGCCACTGTGGACAGTACTGTTGCTCAGGGTCATCCACATTATTGGACTGAGGTAAGAGGATGTGAACCAAGTGGCAGAAACTGGAGCAGTGACACATGAAAGCTGCACTTCAGCCTTGGAAACATGTGTGGTTATGAGCTTTATTATTATTATTATTATAATTTTTTTTTTTTTTTAATTCAAAATACCAAATCTTTTGGGCTAACAAATTGCTGAAATGATTGGTTCAGTTCTCAGTTCATTTAAGATCTGAGCAAACAACTAATGGGAGTCTTAATTCCTCACGTGGCTCCACTAAAGCCACATAAACACAAACGAACATCTCTAAACTCCCCACTGTTTAAACAGACTTCACTGATAAACAAACTCAGAATGTTAGGCTGCTCTGTTGAGAGACACAATCTGACTGTGAGGGAACAGAGCAACATCCATTCACTCAAACACACTTAGAAAACAGACGGCGTACATCAATAAATAATAGACAAACAAAAAAATATTTGACAGACACTTCAAAAAAAAAAAAAGTTGCCAAAAAGTGGAGCTGAATGCATAAAATGTTCCTATACTGATCCACTGCACATCTTTACTCATTAGATGACATCAAGGTTAAAGAATCCTGAAGGAAATGTTAAACATTAGAGGAAACTGACCTGAGCTCTGAGTGATAGATGCTCAGATTTCCACTTCAGAAACATATTCTGTGCTCTGTATGTTTAATAGTCAAACCAAACTGAACATTCACAGCAAAGGAAAGAACTGCTTCATGTTACACCAACAGACAAACCTCATCATATGGTCTGATCACATTAAACATGTCCCTCCATTCACTCGTTTCTTTTAAAAGGATGAAACTCTTTTTATGTCTGGATGATGATGCACGTAACAACACATGATACTGGGGATGAACTGGGACAGATCATAGAACCAGGCTCCTGCTGGGACTTATTCTTTTTGGTTGTCAACAGTGTCCAGGTACAGTAATCTGCAGTGATTTTTCTAAACTGATGCTAATGGTCAACATAATTCTACTTAAACAGTGTTTTTTTTTATTTATTTATTTTTTTTAACAGTGCATCATTCTACGCTGTGCATGGTTCTATTGCTCATTATAGTGACACACAGTGCAGCTACCTCCACATGAACATCTGAGTTAATGGGCCACAATAAAGACACCACTGTCTTCATTTTATGGCTGGCTTTTCTAATGGCCTACTTGGCTGTCTTGCCTGTTCTCTCAAAGGAGTCATCTGGGTCTCTTTAAGACCTTGGATATTCTTCAGCACACTCTTTCCTCCTGGCCCATGGCTCCCTCCATCCATTCTTACACCCTCCACCCTCACCCCCCCCTCTGTTTCTGACAGCTACAGGCAGCCTGTGGTAGCCCAGGGCCCTTTCCAGTGCCTTTAGTTTCATTAGCAGGCCCCAGATGCTTAGCTGCTTAGAAAATTATGAAGGGCCAAAGCCAACTGCCTCCAGATGGGACCCATCTATATTCAGATGAGCTGTTTCCTCACATTCGGAACAATCCCACCCTGATGTCCTACAGTGTCGTCAACAAACATGCTGACAAACGCAAACACAGATGAATACAAACAGATGCACACATTCACAGAGGAAACCATGCACACATGCTGCGCACACACACACACACACACACACACACACACACACACACACACATGCACACCCACCCAGGGCAGCACATGCAAAAACACAGACATACACACCACTTGGCAGGGTGGCATCAGTGTCTTTACAGGAAAACAATAGCTGAGCTGCTTCACCACCGTCTGTGTTGTCAGCTTAGGCTTTTATCCTGTTTTCTTCTGTGGACAGTGACACAGGGGGATTTTTTTTGCCATTAATGGCCATTTCAGATCTAGACTGAGACGCTGCCCATTCAACTGCGGATTCTCTTAGATGACTCGGATCATTAAGAAAACAACTCTAGCAAAACAAGTTGCTTTAACAATACAAAGATTACACCAAGTTTGATGCTAAAATATAGCATGTTTGTACCCTGTGTGTGTGTGTGTGTGTGTGTGTGTTGGGGCGGAGGGGGGGTAACTATTGTTACATATAGGTGATAGTTTTTCTATAGAGAAGTCGCCTTAAATAGTTGTCACATGTCAATCTATTAGTATATTTTCTTTTTTTTTTTTTTTTTTAATCAAGACTAGTTTACAGGTATTGAACCGATGCTAACAGAATAGACCAGGGTTTATTTTTTAAACCACAGACCTGTATGTGGAGGATGTGGTGGGTTATAAATGTAGCTCTGTAGATAAAACTGCTTCTAAAGCTAATTCTACAATTCTACATGATGGACCTGTATGTGGAAGATATGGGTTTAAAGCTGTGAGACAGTCAAAGTCACCTTATCATTAGTCACCTTTACACATTTAGTCTTTATTCCAGAATGACATCTGTGTAAAGGTTATGGTGGGATCATTTGGTCCCTGACAAGGGCATAGGTTTGGCCTAAATTTTGGTAGGGACGTTGCTACTACCCCCCACCCCCACCCCCACCCCAAAAAATAAAAAATAAAAAAATCACTCTCAGCAGAGCAGTTAAAGAACAAGAACACTTTACTTCTTCCAATGTGCTAATTCACATACATACTGTATTGCTTTTCGTCAAAACATTTAAGACAAGAACTAAATAAATAACTATTATTGGGATCTTCTGTATTATGCAGCAAACACAAAGAAATAAATAGTAAATAGGTAAATAGTGCAATCTTTACATTATTGGGATACTGTGCATTTAAGAGTTAAAAGATCCAGAAAATAACCAATAAATTAATATAAATAACTATTGCACTATATAAAAATAAAGAAAATAAAGAAAAAAATGTGTATTATTTCAGTGTGCCTTGCATGTTTATGTGCAGCTGTCTTGGTCAACTGGCAAAACTGAATACAGCATGTAAGCATGAATGCTTAGAACATTTACCCACATTTGTAATCGTTTTACAGGCCTATGAATATGTCTGTGTTATTCTATTCATTATTCTATTGGTCTAATGTCCCATTTCTTTTTTGGTGGCATTGTCTCCAGAGCTTACAGCATTGAAATTCGGACAATTACAAGTCCCGCATCTGTCAAGCGGCAGTCCTGCTTGACAGATACGGGACATTTCCAACACATCGATGTCTGTTATTCTTCTGACTCGCATGTGCGGGGTCACCTGACTGACACCAGATCAGCAGTGCCCCACTAACCATCACTCTGTCGCAGCCAATAAAAACAGCGGATATGAATCGTCATATCATCGAATCAATATCTGAAGGTGGCAAAAACAAAATGTGAACAAATGAAGAGTACCTTTTATTAATGCTACCATATGTGTAGTATATTGAAATAGTATTTAAAAATGTTCAATGAATATAGATGTTTCTTATTATATTATATTATATTAAATTAAAATGACAAATATTGGTAGGGACTATTTTGCAATCCTCAAATTGCGTTGTGACATGTCACAACCATCTATATAGAAACCTATGCCCATGGTCCCTGAGTTTGTATACAGCTTTAATATTTAGTGGACTTTAGTGCCAGTATTGTGAAGATGTGGAAGAAAACTCACTGCATCATCTTCCTTAAACATGCATCTTGTGAGATTTATAGTATTTTATGAGAATTATAATATGTTGTGAGACTTAAACTAGACTTATGCATCAGATCTCAGACACTCTTCAATGGAAACACCTACAAGTTTTGGTGAAATTGTGGACATATTGGTATAATTTTGTGGAAAAGAGTAATGTAAAGGCAGTGTCTGACACCCAGATGCACCAGATGGTAGAGCTGTTTCACATGCAGGCCTGATAACCACATAAAGACACTGACAGCCTTTCCATATGTGGATACAGTAATGCAGGAATGATGCTCAGGCAAAGGCTAAAGTGTGTGTATCTAGGTATGTTCATATGGAACCGGAAAAGGTACCAGTTCACGATGCAGTTTTTTTCCTGGACAATGACCACTAGTCTCACAAAAATGTCAAATAAGATTCAGTACGAAGGCACAGACCTCTGTCAAATTCATATCTGCTCTTATAACAATGTGAGGAAAATGTTTTATGATTGATTTCCTAAATTTGAGTCAAAGATGATGTAAGTATTCAAAACCCCAGGTGTAACTTGCTAAGTTTACATGGTGTTTTTTAATTCCAAATTATTTATTCAGAATAAAATAATTCTGAATTAAAGCTATTTTTTTTATGTTTACGAAGACATGTTAATTCCGAATAAATGTTTACATGAGAAACGGGTGTATTCTGCTCGACTTAATTGAGAATCAGACCAATCAGAACAGAGGGTTCTGATTGGTCAGAATGGTCGCTTAACGTCCGGATGTCTATTGGAAGAAAACAATCATGTCTACATGGAAGACTAGATACTACATGTGATTTTTGTATTTATTTCTATAATAATTACAAAGCAGCAGCTCGACTGAATAAACCATATCAACAAACTATTGCTGGCAGCACGGAATACAATATGTACAGGATCGCTTCTCGTTCTAATTATTTCCAGATCTCCCCATTACCAACCTACCCTGTAAATTTCATCAAGATCCATAACTTTTTGAGTGATCTTGCTAACTAACAGACAGACAGGAAAAAACATAACCTCCTTGGTGGAGGTAATTAGGTCATTTTAAAGTGGAATTAACTTTTATTTGGAATTAAACAGGAATAAAAACACCCATGTAAACGGGGCTAATGTGTCATGACGTTGGGGTCTTTGAAGGGAGACCAGAGTCTGTTGTGTTTAGATGGAGACCAATGGGAGAAAAGGCTCAGTTCCACAAATAAACATAACAACCAGGTGACCTTTAACATCTCATCCAAAGACAAATAACAATGCCATCTGATAAGATATAAAACAAACTAAACACTTATTTTGTGAGACAAGCACCTGCATTTTGATCCCATGCCATTATACATTCAAAATCTAAAGTAAAAAAGTAACTAAACTGACTGAACATAACACAAATGTGTTCTGCAGAGCCTGAGAAATCTGCTCTGTTGAACCAAGTAAGATTGGAGTGTGTGGTGACATCAGTAATCTGGTTCAGATTAGAGTTGGAGAATGTATTTCTGTTTTAAGTTTTAAGCTGGCCCAGGGCTCTGTAAATGTCTTAAAGAAACTCTGTTCCTTAATATGAATCTGCTCCGAAATGTAAGGCATTTCATAAAAAAAAAAAAAAAAAAAAAAAAAAAAAACTAGGAAAGCTATAGTTTGTATTTAATCCTACCCAGGAGTGATGATAGAAGCTCATTGGTGGAGGTAAAAAAAAGTCAATGAAAATGGATGAAATAATGTTTCCAAATATACAATGGAAAATAAACAATAACACCAGAACTCATTATAACACATGCAGACTCACACACCTACAAACGGAAAGAAACATACACCTACAGACAGCACACACACACACACACACAAACACACACACACATTTCCATGTATCATAAGGACCAAGCTTGTAATCAAGTAACCATTGGGTAGTGAGTGTAAACATATCCTCTTTTTTTGTTTTTAGAAAGTACATAATAACTAGAAAAGAAGCAGACCCCCCACCCCGGATTACTACCAAAATTTAACAGACAAACTCAGGCAAAAACATAAGGAGGTAATAATAACAAAAAAATTCAATTCAATTCAATTAAAAAATACAAATTAAGGAATAAATAAAGAAATTATTTTTTAAATAAATAAATAATTTTTAAAAAAAATGCATAAAAATAAATACCTTCTTTTTTTAAAGTAAACACATCTTCCAACCTTTCAAAAATACATGTTTTACTTTGCACATGTTTCCCCCATCACTTTGTAGAGACTTCCAGAAAAAAAATAATGCATTCATTTATGAGGCCACATCAGTTCTACTTTACTAGTGTGGACCTTTATTTATATTTAACCCTCGTGGGGACCTGAATTTTGGTCCCTATAGTGACTGTGTAAACATACACACATGTATAAACCCACTGAATGCAGATACCATTCAGTCCCTCTGAGTGTCCTAATATGTCCCGTAAATACCTGACAGCATGGCTTTGTGGAACCGCTGAGATACCCATAATCCTTTAGTTGGGGTCAGAGGGTCAACACACTGGCGTGCTGAGCTCACCCAATAAGCCTCACACCGCTGATGGTCCAGCACCCGGACCCTAAAGCTGGTGCCGTATTCTGCACAGCATGCACAAATGAACCGCACAGGGCTGACATGCACATTAGAACAAACAGAAGGACGAGCTGTTGAGGAGTTTGTCTGATGTCACACCGACCGACCCCCCGCACACACACACACACACACACACACACACAGAAACATTCTACAGTGTTCCTGAGGGCAGGGGGGGGGGGGGGGGGGGGGGGTCTTCTGCCTACAGTAAAAGCAGCCGCTGACTTACAGTACGGTAATCAGGGGACTGTTGGCTGCAGAAAAACTGCAACGCCTCACCTAGTTCATTATAAGATGACACAACCAATTTGTACCTCTGCCTGCTGCAATCGACCAAATCTGGCCTGACAACAGCATTTAGATCAGAGCGCTCTCAGGGAGGGCTGCGCTGACATGCGTACCCAGCCTGTAAAGGGGAAATGAAGTGCCTTTTTAATTCTGCTCCCGGCAAACATAAAACTGTCCAGGTAAGTCATTTGTGGGTTGAATGGAGAGCCAGAAGCAAGTTACCTCTGTGTCGCAGTACTCCTCCCTCTCTCTCTCTCTCTCTCTCTTTTTTTTTATTAGTCTTTTTTTTTTTTTTTTTGCACAAAGCTACATAAACACACACTGTTGTGTATCGTCACAGCCCAAAACCACACACATGCACAAACTCACTCCCATCCTTATCCTCATCTAGAAGATTATTAATCTATTTGTTCCATTTTGTCCCATTATTTCTCCCACATAATCCTCTTCCCCTTCCTCTGGCAGCATGCTAATGAGTTTCTGTGAAAGGAAGCAGCTCGTGCTGTTGATTGTTCTGACCGCCGCTACTCGTTTCTCTTCCATCTATTTCCCCGGTTTGTCCTGCAGTAACGCTACAGAAGAAGGAGAGATGGAGTTAAAGGCATCATTTCATCTACTCAAACGGGACTTATGATCACTCCTCTCTCTCTCTCTCTCTCTCTCTCTCTCTCACTCTCTACTTATTTAACTCTTTAACCTCTGTGACATTATTTCAGGTAAACAGGCTGCTCTCATCTTGTGTCTGTTGAAGTGTCATAAAAGACGCTGTGAGTTTGTGTCTCTGTTCCTTTTCTTCTCTGCTTTTGATTTACTGTGTTTAAGGGTCAAAACAGGATGGAATAACAAGAAAAGACATTGCGGGAAATGTCAGTTTTGCAGGATTTTACTAAATAAGGCACTCAGAATATACATCAATAGGAGATTTAGGATGTTAAACATAAGCTGTGAAGTGGAATACACTGAACAAGCGGTGAAGACAGATGTTTTACTTGGTTTGCTTTATGCCTTATAACTGCAAAAACTAATTATTGGTGACCTTGAAGTTGACCTTTGACCTACATTTAGCAAAATGTAAAGGGATGTATTCTGGACTACATTGTAGTTTCCCTGAAAATTCTCTGGAAATTGGTCCAATAGTTTTGGCGTGAAGTTGCCGACAACAAAACAAACAGACAGACAAATAGACAAAACCAAAGCAATACCCTCACTTCCCCTTTGTAGGGTATTTTTCACACAGCACACTCAAGTCCGTGCCCAAGTACACTTGAGAATGCGGTCCTGGATCCAGGCCACCTGTACTCTGGCATGATACAATACCGTGTAAATGCTTCCGTGCCTGAGTCTGGATGTGACCTCATCACACTATTCCACCAATGGAAGTGAGTAAATGACCATGAAACCACAGATGGCGCTCATGTTGTCGACTGAAAAAGCCTCGGATCCGTGTGGAACAGGCTGATCTTGTCGAACAAAACACTCTGTGATAAATCAGGGACAATAGAGGTCACTTTTCGTCTCTTTGCCTCAAACAGACTAACAGATAGGTAAGGGTTTGTCTTCTTCTGACTTCTGCATTGGTTGGATAGTAACAGAATTCCTTTCACACTGTCACCTACTATTTGGCTTTTTAACACCCTGTAGCAACTCATCATGTAATAATGGCTCACAATGTAATAACTTAAATGTAATACAAGTTCATAATGTAATAATCGACTCATAATATAGTAAAATTGTGAGTGCATAATGTAATAATGTGTATTATTATTAACTCAGCTATATATAAAGTCATAATGTAATAAAACCTCATAATGTTACAATGGCTTATACTGTGAGGAAAGTTGCATTATCACCATTTTTTTTACCTTTGCCATTGTTGCAGGGTGAAAGGTTAACTATTTCCATGTATGCTTTTGAAGCAATCCTATAGTTCAGTGGTCCCCCTTTTTTATGACCACGGACCGGTCAACGTTTGCCAATTTTACCATGGACCGGTGGGGTGTGTGTGTGGGGGGGGGGTTACGTGCGAATTATACAGAGTGGGCTTGGTCTGTGGTAATCACCTGTCACAATAAATCCATATTTGAAGTACAACTCCTGTCATTGTCTGTTAAAAGCTTTCCTTTTCTTGGATGTTATAGGCTCTTCTGTCTCTTCAGTCGGCCTTTTCCTCTTCGAAATAAACTTTCCAAAGACATCTGTTTTTTTACTTATTTTTCTAACACGTGGGTTACATTTTTGGTGTTCAACTGACAGAGATGTAATCGAGAGAATCCTGTCCATTTTCAAAATAAAAGATTGTTCACACTGAATACAAGAGAAATATTTAATCCTTTATTAGGCAGCCGGCGGCCCGGTACCAATTGGTCTATGGACCAGGGGATAGAGACCACTGCTATAGTTTATTGACCTCCTACAGTAGGACCTGACATCCACATATGTTCTGTTGTCTAGACCATAATACCACATTTTGTTCTACAAGAGCCTGGTGTCCACTTATGAGTCACACTACATAATGAAGAGTATGATATTAGCTGTTAATATTAGCTGTATTATATATACACACACACACACACACATATATATATATATATATATATATATATATATATATATATATATATATATATATATATATATATATATATATATATATATATATATATTTATTTATTTCCCTTTTCTTTCAGATCGGCCTTCCTGACACTTCTTTGTTTTCAAACGCACCAGGTCCCAAACATCCCAAATAGCTAAGAGAAATTAAAAATGCATGCCATGCAAGAGTTCGGGTCTCAGGAGGTTAAGGTATTGTTATATTCTGAGCCCTTATTACATTATGAGTTGCTATATAGCTGAGCTCATAATGTAATAAGTTCTTATATTATGCACAAAGGCATTATTACATTACATTATGAGTCGATTATTAAATCATTAACTTTTATTTCATTTAAGTTATTACATTATGAGCTATTATTACATTACACATTGCTACCCACACCCATTCATCAATCACTCAATCAATTTTATTTGTATAGCACATTTAATAAAGATCCACAGGGGAAGCCAAAGTGCTGTACATAAAAATAAGAAAATAAGACATGAGAACAAAAACATACATACAAAGACCACAGAAACAGGTCGGTGTCAGTTTGGTGTTTGCAGATGCCACGTTTGTTTTTAAATGCGATTTAAGAACCAGGAGAGAAGAGGCCTATCTCACTCTTAATGGTAACTCATTCTAGCAGTCATAGACGCTTTGTCCCCTCTAAGTGTCCACCTAGTTTTGAGGAGTACCAGAAGAAACTGGTCAGCTGATCTTAGGGGTGGGGTTGGGCAGCGAGGCAGTGGGTAGCATAAATATAGTGGAGCAAGATTATTTAAATATTGAAAAACAAATAACAAAAGTTGAAAATGGATTGTGTAACGCACAGGGAGCCAGTGTAGCGGCGCTAGGATAGAGCTAATGTTCTCACGCCTACGGGTCTGAGTGAGCAGCAGAGTTCTGTACGAGCTGCAGGCGGGAAAGAGCGCTCTGACTGATGCCTGCTTACAGTGCATTACTGTATTCATATTCATTCATAATCAGGCACGGGCCACAGCACATATGCTCCCAAATTTTGGCCCAGTAGTTTTTAGCCTGGCTCAGTGTTCAATACTGAGAGAACAGTCTGGAGTTGGGCCAGTCACTATGAAATATGAAATCTATTCTATAACGAACCATTCACAAGCCTTGGGAGTGGGTGTTTTGCAATTCATCAAATGCACCAACTTCTTATTACAAGTCCAAGTCAGTTCCAAGTCTGCAAGTCTGATCTGATACTGAGTAAAATTCAAGCTGGTATTGGTGATAACGATACTGACATTTTATGTGACTACACCTAATATGTTTTAAATCTATAATCATAGCTCCCTTAATAATTAGGTAAGAATTTATTTTAATGTTTTTATAATTGTACTAATTTAGAGTTGGAAACATTATTTTGTCAACTTGTGTCCTCTGGTTTTTTCTATTATTTTCTATTTCTATTTTCTACCTCAGTTTGCTTCAGTTTAAAACAAATAAATAAATAAATTACTCTGCCTTCTATTTTTAAGAGCTACTATAAAGATCAAAATTTGCATCTTCACTATTGTTACATGAACATGTTAACTTGAAAATACTGAACATTCAAACAACACCTCATCCAACATTAACACTGTTGTTCCTCATTCACAGGTTTTTGTTCAGAAACAGGATCATATTTACTGTTTTCTCCTTTAATCTGTTTTTTTTTTTTTTTTGCTCAGAACCTCTCCTGCCTTTGAAAACACTCTCTCTGCTGCGCTGACTCATGACACACTTACCCAGGCGGAAGAAAAAGTAGTCCCACCAACCGCCTGTCATTTAGACAACATCTGAATAGTTTAGTTACTTTTCACCATTACCTCAAATGACTTAAGTATCAAAAGTGTCGATATTTTGTATTGAGAATCGATTTTAGAACAGAAAGATCTGGTATCGAATATTTTAATATCGATCCACACGTCACTATTAAAGATACTTTTTAAGGGTTCCCTGCTTGTTCAACACAAGCATCCATCTTATCTGTGATTGGTTTACTTGGCTCCTATTAGTCCCGCCTTCATATTTGGATTGAAGCCATGTGATTCCAGATGCATTTCTCAGTGAGAAAGACAGATGGCTGGCCAGGCTAAGTAGTTTTTGTTTTGGGGCTCTTTTTCTCCTAAATCAGTCCAGCTGCTTTTTGGCACCTGTTTGAACTCCAAAAAGCAGTTACATGGTCAAAACACAGCAAAGAAAATAAAATTAAATCAAATACAAAAATCAAGGAAAATCAAAACAGCACTGCAGCCAACAGTAAAAACAACAAATGGGAGGAAAGATAATCTATTCCATCATCAGACTATGATATTTAGATATTCAGATTCAGATAGAAATGTTAAAATAACGTTTCATATAAATGTAACATTCTGGGAGGTTAAGCCTGTGCTCCAAAGACAAGGTCAGGACAGTTTGAGATGACCTTAGGCACAGTAGGGCGAAGGGACAACCTCCACCGCATAGAAGCCAAAAGAATATACGACGCCCAGCCCTTCAGGACACCCTGAAGAACGACGGGAGGATGTTATAAGCTGTGTGTCTGAGCTTCCCCCTTTAGTGTCCTGTGGCTGTTCAGGGTATAGACACTCAATGATCAAACATAGAACAGACTTTTAGGACTCCTGACTATGTAACTTTAATCTTGCTGAAATATTTTGTAATACTGTAACTGATTGTAAACTGCGATTGTGATATTAAAATAATGGGTAACACTTTATAATACATACACACAATTCACTATGTATTAACCATTTTTTACCCATTTGTTAATTATGTATTAACCATTTGTTAATGGTTTATTCATACACAAGTCATCATAAACAAAGCATTTGTTCTTCTTCTCTATGAACAAACCATTCGTAGCCATGTGAACAACTACTTCATGATTAATTGTGTAAAAGCAATACATTAATAAACATTAACAAATAGGTAACAAATGGTTAACACATCATGAATAAACAATTTACACATGGGTAACAAATGGTTAATACATAGTGGAATGTGTGTAGGTATTATAAAGTGTTAAAATAATGAAATAATAATAAATAATGAAAAGACAATGAGAAGACACAAAGAGTTATATATCTTAACCAACTGCTATTAGGCTTAAATATAATTGAGTTAAATATGCTTACTTACATAATTATATAAAAAGTATAAGTTCATATTTTTTTGCCAATACAGGTTGAATTTTAAAGAATATTTAAACTAAATCCTATAATCCATGTCAGGCGTTAAAGGGTTAAGGGGTCCACAGGAAGGTGGAAAAAGGACGTATTTATCAGGGAACATGAACACCACTCCAGGTTTTTGGCTAGTGTTACAAAACCACTTCCATGGATACATCAGGTACTCTCTTCTTCTTCCAAATATCCTTTTAGATTCATACATCCCTCCATTTCCTCTCTGTGGTTTGAACTAGTGACAGATAATTAGGTGAGCATGTGTGTCTCCCTTTCTCCTGTGCAGGGTTTTTATTAAAAGATTTTTGTCTGTCTCCCTTATCGCACAGACAATGTTGACAGAGAGGGAACATCATATATAGCATTTTCTTAATCTAAAACCGTATATGAAATCCATAGACTGTCGGATGATTCCTACAGTACAAAATGTGGTTGAGAGCAGCAAACAAACGCGTGGTATCTTTTTTTCCCTTTTTTAAATTAAATGCACATACACAGACTTGGGCAGAGAAAAGGCCGCAGGCAGTGTATACCAGTAATAAAACCACCTTAAAGTATCTCCTCAGAGCTGTGAATCTGACAATGATGGATGAAAGAAGACAGTAAAGCTACTCTGGCCTCTGGAGAAAGACACTGAATGTATAAATTCTGGGCTGTATTTTCTTTCATTTAGCCTCACGTTTAACCAGTATAATCACACTCAGATGAGCAAAGTGGGAAATAAGCGACACTGAAAACTAGTTAGAAATTGTTTGCAATATAACTCAACAGCTACAAAGGGAATAAATTAATTCCAATACATTGTGTTTTAAAACGATACTCGTGTCTCATTTTTGGATCACACCACTGAGACACTGCATACATTTGTTACTGCATTGTGTTGATGTTACACACATGTTAGTTTTCCTATAACATCATAAAAAACCCATTTCCAAGAAAGTTATGACTGTTTTTTTTTAAATTAAGTACAAATGTAAGTATGTTTTTCTTATTCACTTTCACCTATATATATGCAAATGACCAACTTAATTATATTTTATAACTAGAAAAGCATCCCCATAACCACCAAAAAATCAGTCCAGTCACCTTGTCTAACAGACAGACAGACAGACAGACAGACAGACAAACTCTGGCAAAAACATAAATATGGACATAAATATGATCAAATGCAGATTTTGACTAGTGTCACATTAAAGTTCTTTTTGATTGTACACTTTCATCATTTCTGAATTGATGACACCAATAGTTGCAGTTTTACAAGTGTAATTTGTGTCCATTTGTGGTGTTTCCCAAACTTGACATAGTCCTTAGTATGTGTTGGTTGGTGTCTAAATGTCTTATTCATCAGGGTGAAATATTGTAAAAAAAAAAAAAAAAAAAAAAAAAGAAAGAGAAAAAGGAAAAGAAAAGAAAAGAAAAGAAAAGAAAAGAAAAGAAAAGAAAAGAAAAGAAAAGAAAAGAAAAGAAAAAAAAGATGGTGAAGGTGGGGGTGGGGTTACATTCATCTTTAATTCAAATTAAAACATACATGAAACATTTAATTTTGTGTGAGGGGCACACCTGCAATGTGGGAGTGGCCTAATTAATTTGGAGGGCCAAGGATAAAGGCTGACTCCACCAACATGGTTTTATGGCCAATGAGCATCTCAGTCAGACTTTCAAATGTAACATTAAGCTTAATCAAGATGCAGTTGAACATGTACATTAGATCCTGCAGATGTATGTCCATACTAGTGATGTGCAGATCTGTGGGTTACCTGCAAAGGGGGTAAAAGTACTCACATTCTGTACTTAAGTAGAAATACAGCTACTTGTGTGAAAAAATACTCTGGAAAAAGTAGAAGTGCGGATTCAACTCCTTTACTTAAGTAAAAGAAAACAAGTCAGATTTCTCAATCGTAATAAAGTAAAAAGTCCAACTTTTTTGGTTTTTGCCATGAACACAATAATACTTATTTAACCAGGAAAAATCTGAAAAGTTTCAAAAGCGACCAAAATAAAGGCTTTTTATATGACTAAGGATGCAAACAACACAAAAATATTACACACTGAGAATGAATTCTCTTAATTTCTTCACATATTTTTTAAATGTGACTATTAATAAAAAATACGTTACAGGTGTCAAAATCCAAATTTTTATATATTTACAAAATACTATGAAGTCGGTCTGTGAAAACACTGAACAGCTTATATTTTTACATTTGTAATTTGAATTCTTATTGTATTTTATAAAGGAAAGGAAAGAAGGAAAGGAAAGGGAGGAGGCTGGGGTTGTCCATTTAGAAATGAATTGTTAGTCTCGGTTTTATTGCTCAAATTACCCGAGCCGGTCCTTGTCCTGTTTGCCCTTAATTAACAAGCGTTCAATTCCCCTATTAATTAGCACAAGCTATTAGCTATTTTACATCACTCTTCATTAGTCGACAATTAAAAAGGTCTATTATTAAAAGACACGCCACGTGGATAATTGTGCAAGTGGTGGCAGAGGGGAGGGGGCGGAGCCTTCACTGAGGTTAGGGTGGAGCCTGAGAGACTTACTGTAGTTCAGCCTCAACCTTAAACACTGTCTGTCCCCAGTTTTCAGGATGGTGCTCCAACCACATGATTGACCCCATGCCCTGCAATGCAGTGAGTGCATTCAGTCTCAAACGCTTTGCTTCTGTAAACGACTTAATGCCATTGGTCAGAACTGAAACATCCAAATATACAAACTATAAGCAGTGTGGTTCGTCTTGTCTCTGGGTCGGTGTAGATGTCTTTCAACAGTGCGTACTGTAAAGACAAAGGTGAGCAGGAAGAGTGGTACAGAGCAGTGTAGGGAATCCTCTGGTTTTATCTCCCCCCTGCCTCCCCTCTCCTCACCCTCACCCTCTGCCAGGGCTTAACAAGTGGCAAGGGAGGCAGGCAGGCCAGAACAGCGCTGACTGACAGAACAATTACCGCTACACACACCCCGATGGAGAGGCAGACATCTCCAAATAGAATTTCACCATGCTGTTGTATCACGTGCTTACAGCAAAGATTTTTAGCAGGAAAACAAAATTGCCCCGACTGACTGATTGACTGTCTGTCTGTTTTACGGACACAGTTTTACAGACACAACTGCTTAAAAAGTGCTCTTCTGTTTTTTGTTTTGTTTTTATGTGGCCTTCCATAAAAAGAGAAGAAGAAAAAAAAAAAAAAAGCATTTACCCTTGATCAAGGTTGGCTGGTTCTAACTTTAGCAGCAATGTTTGGCAACCCATTTCCTCCAACTCTGACTGTTCATCTGGTAGCTCAGTTAGAGGTGTAGCTATTTTTATCCACACACCTACTGACTGACGAAGAAGTGGAAAGTTAATTAAAAGAGACAGCACACATCAGAACAGTTCCAATATCATATAAATCAAATATTTAATAAGATGAGAATTATGTAAGGACATGGATTAGTGAGTAGGAGAAACAACAATGTCAAAATTGCAAACAAATGGAGTTAATTTACCTTAAACATTATCCATAATATGTCAAATAAGATGTTTCTTTAAAGTTACAATATCGTCTCAGGCTTCAAATAAAGATCAAACTATTAATTTCGGATTAGATCAGTTATTATGACAATAGAACAGACAGAACGGAGAGATGTATTTTTTAATAAAAGCAATTTAGACAAAAAAAACCCAGAACAGAAATGTAATTTCTCATTTTCTACCTTATGACTGTGTTGAAAATAATCATTATTAGTGAAAACTAGTGAGTGGAGGTGGTTTAAAGGTGCTGTCTTTGTAAAAGGGTCGGTGCGTTGCCATTCGTCCTCTCCCTTCACTGCATGAAGCATCTGTTGGCTGATGCAGTTGGTCTCAGGCAGCATGGTGGCCATTACCCCACCCCACTGCATTCTGGCCTCCAACAGCTGCATTACACCACGCTTCCTGACTTTATAATTAGCTTATCTCACAAAATAAGTATGCCAGGCAATTCTTTGCTCTAGCAGTCTAACAACCAGCAGACAGCAGGGAGTGTGGTTGGCACCTATAGTGTCACTGAGGGAGCCATTGTATCCTACAGACTCATACAAGGAAATATGGCTATTTTTGTCTCCAAACTCTACTCTCTCACACACTTTCTTACCTTTTTCTAAGCTCAAACTGCACAGTAAAATGAAGTTGCATTCTGTCGGTCTCAGTTAATAGCCCGCGGCCACTAAATGTACTGTCCAATGCAGAAATTTTGAAGGTAATACATTTAATGTTGTTTTTTTCTTTATAAGATTTCATTGTATTCTACTATTTCTTAACCATTTTATTATGTTGAAACAAAAATTACATTGATTCAGTTTGACCCTGTTCCCTTTAAATCCACTCAAAACACTACAAAAAAACAAACCAAAAAAAAAAAAAACTGGTTAAACCCATTAACAATTTTATTTTAGATTATATAAACATTTAGAAAACATACATACAATACATTTTGAAATTCTAAAACTACATTTAAGAACTATTTCATTAAACTTTTATCTTCACAAACACTGCTGAGACAATAACAGACGCCTCTGATTCATCCTCATCAGAGGAAAATTGACAATCTGGATCATCAATAACATTGTCCTCTGTCTCTGAAACCTTTTCTTCTGCATCACTGTCCCAGTTCAAAATCTATGATAAAGCCTCTTCAAGAATAAACTTTCTGGAGCTCATTTTTGATGTGTTTGTCAAAGAGATGACATGAGAAAAGTGACAAGGACAAGGGTCTGGGTCTAAATGGCTCTTCAAAGGAAAAATCAAAATACAAATAATTAGCCAATCAAAACAAAGCACATCAAAAAGACATGTTTATTTTAGATCTGAGCAGCTATTTACCCACATTAAAGTGTCCGGGTCAAAATGACCCTTAACATCATCTTTGTATACAAACACTGCACAGACAGTATATTACACATCAAAGTGTCCAGATTTCACACACGAGTTCATGACCTTAGATGAAGAAAAATAAAGAATAAACTGTACTTTGGTCAATTCAAAAACTGAAATGGGTCAAATTGACCCTTAACATAATACAAGGGTTAACCATATAGAAATATACTATAATATTATGAGCCCACCCCACTGGTACTTTAATAATAACTACAACAAAAGATTAAAATATAATGTGTGTATAATGTGTTCCAGTGTATATTCAGGTGTAAAATATACCATGAACATATCTACGGTAAAGAACTGGATACTTTAGCGCAGGGACTTGATTATTTTGTTCATTTTTAAAACCTCACGCACACCCTGTATTAACTCACACAATCAAATACTCAAAAGCAAAAAAAATATTAAGCACATATTAATGAATTAAAAACAATATTTGTCTCATCTTTGACCACAATTCATATTTTTTCTTAGGTTCGCTCTCACAGAATAACTGGGACTTACCGCATTATTACATTGATATTTCCTCAGTTGCATCATCTTTAACCTGCACCTTGATGTCTTTCCAATGTCACAAAGCAATGTGGTACCTTTTAATTAGATTATCTCTCATTATATATCAAACACAAACCTGTAGATGTGTCTAAATGTCAAATTATGCAGAAGCTCCAGGTCTGCTGCTCTGATATCTGTCACAACCGTATCTAGAGGCTGAATGGAGGCACGGAGCCAAAGATGGGTGAGACAGCAGCGATGGTTCCACCTGTAGCGGTGAACGTCCTGCAGGACTGTAATCCGCTGGTTGTATCTGAGCCGACACCAGCCAAACCCTGCAGACTCCAGCACCGAGTGATGCCGGGGCCCCAGGACATGAGGCACCTGCACGGGCAGATAAAGCCTTCAACTCCTGGGTTAATACTGACGATTCTTTTGATAAATACAGACATGGGGGAGGAAGGCAGGGGGAGTAATCTTTCCCTCTTCCTGTCTACCTGTCTTGGTAATCTCTGTTTCTTGTACTTTGTGTTTTTCCTCCTCTGCCCTCTCTCTCTCTCTCTCTCTCTCTCTCTCTCTCTCTCTCTCTCTCTCTCTCTCTCTCTCTCTCTCTCTCTCTCTCTGTTCCTTCTTTATCATGTCCTGTGTGAGTTTGGATCAGACAGGCGAAGGCTCTCCACTTTCTGCCTTTTTATTTATTCCATATCTGTAACTGTCAAAAAGAAGATTGGTACTTTAGGAGCTGTCTGGGCTTTGTTGTGCTCATGGAAAGTCAAATAGAGGAGGTTGTGTTAAAAGCATCTTGACCACTTTGTGAGGACACAAACAGTGTCAGCTGTGGTCTTGGAAGCACCAGACAGTTGAAACTGGCTCTATAAGTGCTTGAGACATGATGTTTCTTCAATGGTACTGTGCTGAGAGGAACGTTTAAAGCAGTATTAGCCTGGGGAGGTAAATATGTGAGAGCGTCAGAAACATTACCTCCTGCTGTGGTTGTCACTTAAATACCTATTTATGAGAGCTTACTGGAACATAAACATGATCGGTGGATGCATAATTAGCATATTAATAAAAGCTTTGGCGCCTAAATGACCCAAAAAGGCTACTTCTCAGATTAACACCTCAGACAGATTACCTCAAAGTCAAGACTATTTGGAAAAGTGACTATTTTTTTTTCAGAATGTGGTACAATAATTACATGGCACAAGTGTCATTTAAATTTCCAGTGTCTGAAACTGTTAAAGACACAGTAATATAACACATCACCGAGCACAGAACAATTCTTTATGCTAACAAAAGGAATTATCGCAATAATCGCACAACTGTAAAACACTAAAAAGAGCGGCTGATGGAAAACTGTTCACAGATATTAATCAAACATAGGAAAATGAAGATGCATATATCATTCTATCATTCATCATTCAGAGAAGAACATAAACAAAAAAAAAACAGCATAAAGAGCAAAGAATGTTGGTGATTTTCCGAGTTACATCACAATTTCTTTTCATTTCTGATCAATGCCTATGAGTAGGAGACCATACACATGTACACATGACCGTTCAAAACACTTCAAATAGATTAAAATCAATGTCTACATATAGAATTATCCTTCATTTTATTATATAATAGTCATCATTGTTTTCTATTTACTCTACTTTAACTTCCAGGTAACCAGTGACCCATTTTAAGGTAAGGCTTAGGTTTGTAAAGAAGGAGTGAAAGGTCAATATTCATGTATTAGCCTTCATTAGAAAAAATATAACCTTGTAGTTTCCCCTGAAATATTAACTATTAGTCAAAGAAAAGAAGGGATGATAAAAGCTTTACTGCTAAAATTATCATCATTATTTCCTACCCACCATCACTAACAGAGGCAAAAGGATGGAGAAAGTGAAGGATAATCAAAATGACAAAATCATAATCACAAGAAATACAACCAAAAATAGATGTTTTTTATGCACTGTTCTCATTATAATTATTATTATTATTATGGATTTGTTTTTACATTCAGTGTCATTATTTAATAAGCTATTCCATCTCTTTAATTGTGAAGCCTATGTGTTAATCATCTTATAATGCCTTCATTCCTCCTTGTTTTGAAAACATATAATCAATCTATCAATCAAAGTTTATTTTAAAGCACTTTATAACAACACAAATACAGTCAAAAGCATTTGATTAGTTATAACTGTTCAACTGTTCATTAATATTTAACAGAATAACAGCATGGCAGCAGACTGGACTATGGACTGGTCTATGGACTGGACTAAGGACTGGACTAAGGACTGGACTATGGACTGGTCTATGGACTGGACTAAGGACTGGACTGTGGACTGGACTATGGACTGGACTGTGGACTGGTCTATGGAATGGACTACGGACTGGTCTATGGACTGGACTAAGGACTGGACTATGGACTGGACAATGGACTGGTCTATGGACTGGACTAAGGACTGGACTATGGACTGGACTATGGACTGGACTATGGACTGGACTATGGACTGGACAATGGATTGAACTAATGACTGGTCTATGGACTGGACTATGAACTGGGCTATAAACTGGACAATGGACAGGACTAAGGACTGGACTATGGACTAGACTATGACGAGACTATTCAGTGGTGTGCCTTGTGATTTTTCTTAAGTAAAATATGTGCCATGGCTCAAAAAGGAATGGAAAGACCGTTTTTAATAGATGTGTTTGAAGGCTGCCATTGACATACAGTAAAAAATATTTGAAATGTTGGGGAAAAATAGTAAGACAGAAACACACCTCTGTTTTACAGTGCCCTCCTCATACTATCACAGACACTGCATTTATCTGAGAAATAACAGCAATTCTATATTATGTGTCCAGATTCACTGTAAATAAACGGCAGGTTGAGACAATGGTGGCACCGTGGAACAAGAAACATCTCAGCTAGCACAACAGACGAACTCTGAGCACAAAGTTACAACTCCAGACTCCAACCAGACAGTGAGGCAGTGGAGCAGAGCTGCATCATGTTGCACTGTGCCGTAGCGTAGACAGCAGTTCATCTTTCCTGTCTACGGTGTCGTGCCCATTGTCTATTCCCATTAGCCTGCGACCGCCGTGCTACGGTACAGTCGGCGTGGGGCTATGCTAGCAAACGCAGGCGGCTCAGGGTGGCAGATGCCTGGCGTTTCTGCCGATGCCCTCCATCAACTGATGACAGATGTCAGAGCTCCTCTTGGACGGCAACACTTCATCACCCTACCCTGTTCACCCTCCTCGCCCCACTGGATACACCAGCCTGTTTGGCAGACGCCGCACCCCGACGCCTCTGCACAGGCCCCGCCCCTTCCCTCCTGCCACACCTTTGTTCACACACACACACACACACACACATACGTACTCACACACAGACACACACTTCTACATCCATCAGTCAACCGTTATTACATCAGACAGCCGTCATAGCGGCAACCAATGGATCACATGCTAATGCTCCCAGACGTATCCACTCAGGAAATCTAAAGCATCGGTCTTTAGGGTGAATGTGAGTGTGAGTGTGTGTGTGTGTGTGTGTGTGTGTGTGTCTACGTTTGGGTCAGAAAGAAAAGTTTTTCAAAGTTGCAGATACTCTGTTATCATTGTAGTGACTGTGGTACAGACTCTTTCTTTTACACAAAACTAACAACTCACTTAACAGCAACTGTTTTCAAGCACCACTGCTGGAATGTAAAGTAATTTAACTCAAATAATGAACTAAAACACAAATGTGAGGTACTTGTTTCTTTAGTTGAACGTCATGTAACTTGACATTCCTACATATTACAGGTAAATGTTTTTAGTTTTAAATCAACTACACTTGTCTGAGAGCTTTAGTTTTACAGTGTTTTATGATATTAAAACCATGTCTGTTGTTTTGTTAGTGATAGATAGAATGATCAAGTTTAATATTCTTCCCCTTCTTAAACTCTTGGGACAAAAATTACAAAAATTGAACACAGCCCTTGGGAAGTGGAATTTGCAGAGAGAGGGGGAAGGCACTTTCCAGACCACCATTCAACAAATGTTTCAAATAAACATTCTTATCTTATCTTATCTTATCTTATCTTATCTTATCTTATCTTATCTTATCTTATCTTATCTTATCTTATCTTATCTTATCTTATCTTATCTTATCTTATCTTATCTTATCTTATCTTATCTTATCTTATCTTATCTTATCTTATCTTATCTTATCTTATCTGATCTTATCTTATCTTATCTTATCTTATCTTTAGAGTGCACACATTAATACAGAAGCAGAGGTGGCAAAAGTACATAAGCACATTCTGCACTGAAGTAAAAGTACATAAAAGTAGAGGTAGAAGTACTGATTCAACTCCTTTACTTATTTAAAAGTGTGCTAAGAATATCCAGTTTAAATATGGATATATGAATATATTATTACTATATATTGAATATTACGTATTTATTGGTAGTTTATGTGTCTGTTTTGGTTCCATTGTTTTTTTCTTGGTCTTTGCTAATGCTAGTATGATCATTTCTAAATGAGTATTGTTGTATTGGTGTATATGAGAGTGAGGATTTGGTATACTGTTATTATTATTATTATTATTATTATTATTATTATTATTATTATTATTATTATTATTATTATTATTATTATTATTATTATTATTATTATTATTACTACTACTACTACTACATTGATATTAATATAAAATAACAATTGATATATATCTTCCTACTCCTTTTCAAGCTTGTTTACTTTCATTTATTATTATTTTTTCTTTTGTTTACTTAGCAACCGTTTATGAATAATTATTGACATTTTGTTTCTTGATTTGTATTGATTTAATTTTCAACATGTTCCAAATCAAGATTTCAAACAAACGAAAATAAATCCAACTTTAGTACTTCAAAAAGTACAACTGCATTTTTGCCAATTATGAAACAATATTTATTTAACTACTGGACACTGGGGTTTGGTACCCAATAGGTAACCTGAAAAAAAAAACAGGTAACCAATTTTTTTTATGGGCAAGGGTAATAAATAAGCATAATGAATGAAAATAATTTGCAAGACATTTAATGTTGATAATCATCTAATTTCACTGTGTTTGATCCACAGCCAGTTTGTTTCATTTTAAAATAATCTTCATCTGTATTTACATCCACACACAGATGTTATGGAGCAGCACATATTAGACATGATGCTGTGCATTTTATCCAAAGATAAATCCCTTAAAAGTGACTTACTGTATAGACAATGCTTTCATCACTGGTTAGGTTGTGGTATTCTCAGCATTGTGGGTACAGGTGGAAAAGTTTGTAAAACAAATAAATAAATAAAATTTAAAAAAAGGACCTGTGCACAGCCTGCGCTCCCTTTTCTTCACCACAGATTTTCCCTCTGATGTCATGTATTTTACATACTGTCACACCAGTTTAGCTTGAAAAAGTAACAAGCGTATTATGAGAACATAAGGAGTATAAAGTACAGATATTTATACAAAATTTAGGGAGTAAAAGTAATAAGTTGCCAGAAAAATAAATACTTCAGTAAAATATAAATATCCCAAAAATCTACTTAAATACAGAAATGCTTATACTTTGTTCCCACCTCTCTATCATGAACACAAACACAGCCAATATAAAATGGACCATTTTATGGCTCTATATTCTTGCATACTTTTACCTAAGTGAAGTTTTGGATCCATAACTTTATATTTTCACCAGGCACTCTGGAACTGTGAAGCAATTTCCCCACTAGAGACGGTGGATTCTATTATATTAAAGCCTGTTTCATACATTTGTAAGATTAAATTTGTGTCCATTTAAAGATTGTGTGATGAGTGCCTTTTCTTTGTTTCCTTGGTACAAAAAAGGGAATAAAGAGACTGTGTGAGCTGCAAGTATGACTTTTTCCCATCCAGGACCTGTGTTTGAATTTGTCTTACTCACCATTTTGGACGGCTGGTCGACTTGACGACAGGAGACATGCCATCCCTGTACAGACTCTTGGTCTTGGAGAAGTTGACCACATTGAAAATGACCCTCTGAAAGACAAATGTTCATTTTCCATCCATTAGTACTTGGCGTTCATACAGATGGAGGTACAATATATGCACCTCTACTGTCATTACAGTCACACACTGACTCATAGTTTTTCACATTAGCCCTGTTTACATGGGAGTTTTTATTCCTGTTTAATTCTGAATAATAGTTACTGTAATGCTGCTTTAAGATGACCATGTAAACACCTAATTCCACTTGAAAATTTTCATTCTGAATTAAACTTAATTCTAAATAGTCACTGGTTTATTCCCATCTTAATTCCTAATTTGATAATTCCCCTGCTATATAAACAGTTAATTCCACTTTAACATTATTCCTGTCATTCTGTTCATGCTCCAGGTCTCGTTGCAATGACCCACATATTTGGCGTCGATGATGCGTTTATTCTGCGCTGCCAACCTTAGTATTTTGATTCCAATGGTTGATTCAGTCAAGCTGCTGCTTTGTAATTATCACAAAAATAAATGCAAATAGTATCTGTTTTTCCATGTTGATGGTTGAAACAAATGCAAAACAGGAAGTGGATTTGATCATTTCCTTCTTGTAGACATGCAGATGTTAAATGACCATTCTGACCAATCAGAACCCAGCTCTTAAAGTCCAATTAACTAGAGCAGAATACTGTACACCCGTAAATGTAAATGAAATTCATAAAATTGTTATCATTGTAATGTAAAATTGTTAAATGAGGGGTAGCATTTTTTTTTTACTTCAACCTACTCCTTTTGAAAAGTGACTCCTTATTTTGTCCTTTGTTTCTTTTGTTCTGTTTTTTTTTTTTTTTAGATGAACTGCTCAAATAAAAACTGAACTGAAACATTTATTCCTAATTAACATGTCTTTGTAAACATGAAAGAAATAGCTTCAATTCAGGATTATTTTATACTGAATAAATAATTCAGAAATAAAAAACCCCCCATCATGTATACGTAACAATACTCACACATACTTAGAATGTATCAAAAAGCTTAGAGAAAGGTACAACTACCACCATGAGTAGGACCACCCCCCACACACTCATGAAATACTTTAGAGTGAAGAGATAAGGCCGCTGTAATGTCTCACAGATGATCCCATGTTTGCACCAACAAAGTTCCAGATAAAAGGCATCAGCTCAGAGGAGTGCCAGCCTCTAATCTGGGAGGACATTATGGTTCTCCCCAGAGGGACGGCGCATGGTCCAAAACATTAAGCCCAACCTGGAGCGCACAGGACAACCATGGTGTCTGGGTTTCCTGTCCACTCTGGACCAAGGACATTTTTTCTGAGTAAAACATACAGTTAAATAGACTTTAGTTTCCTTTGTCCCACCTCTACATATCTGCAACTGGGATCAGGAGTGGGAAAATGTGGAAAATGAAGAAATATATTTCTTCTATGGTATATATATATATATATATATATATATATATATATATATATATATATATATATATATATATATATATAAAGTCAAATGAATGGCGTTGGTAATACCGTAGTGAGGTAAATGAATCCTATTGATGGGCCATATCAAATTACCAACTAAGTCCAGGTGGTGGAAGTTAACTGGGTGCTACTGAAATCCTATTACAGACACCCCCCCCCCCTCCTCCTTTTCTTCCTCCTCCCCCTCCCCCTCATCCATTTCTCTCTTTTTCTCCTGACTAGCATCAGAGGAATGGGGATTGCGGATTGTGGCAGGCTGATTCAGACTTAGGTAAAATGACATCTAACTGATGTTGAGACTGGCAGCAGGCTCCTGTAGCAGCGAGATAAGACCATTGCTGCTGGCATTTCAATTACACTTTACTGCCCCGCACATCTGTTGCGAGAGCTACTTTTCAGCCTTTTCCCCTCAGGCAAATACAGCCTTACTCTGACTCCACTGGCTTTTCTTTGACTGCACACCCTCGTTCCTCATTCTTTATCCACAACAAATTCAGATTGTCTTCCTCCTTAGCTTCACTCTCGTAGCCGTTTGTAATCTAGTTGTTTGGCCTGTTTAACTCAGAGGACTGGAGAGATGACAGAGACAAAAGCACAAAAGAAGACAGAGATGTGGGTGGAATGATGGGGAGAGTGGAGGGTGGGAAAAGAACCACTGGGAGGAGTGGGCTACTGAAGACACACACAAACAGGAGGATGTTTGTACAATTTAGAAAAACGTGTGTAAAGTTTACAAATGAAAGTCGGAACAAACATCTGGTTGATATTTTCAACACGGTTTAAATTCATCCTGATTTGTTTTGCTTTCAAACCACAATTTTGGTCGAGGAGGTACACATCCCACCAACATCAGCTACATGTGTTGACTCGTTAGTGACAACCACATGTTTGACGTCAGGATGTTACAGTAATTCAGCTCATTTTTTTAACCACCTTCTCGTGTTAACTTTCTCTTCCCATCTTTTATGTTATTGCATTGGTTTTTACCTATTTCTTAAATCAGCTGTAAAATACACTGAAAACAAGTATCTACCATCCAATGTGTTTGTCAGTACTTCTTCTTCCATGAAAATTATAGTTTTAATATTTTTGATGATCAATCACACAATACCAACTGAAACAGAGATGCACAGAACTACTACTTTTTCCACTAGTCTTCATAAGTAAATTTTTTTTTTAATTCTGTCTCTGCATTTGACCCATTCTGCTAAACACACAGTAGCTAGCATTAGCATCTACCACCAGCACATACAGATTAGAAGCAGTGAGCTGCATTGATAACACTTAGGGACCAACTCCAGATTTTCATCAGTACCTCAGTCATGGACACTGACAGGAGAATGAACCTGTGTTTACCTGTTTACCATGTGGAAGAAACACAGCAGAGGAAACCTACACAGCATGAAGAGAACAGACAGAAAGACCCTGGTCCAGTTGCGGATTGAATCCAAAACCTTCTACTAACCACAATGTCACTGTCAAATGGACATTAGTTACATTAGTGACATCTATCTATCTATCTATCTATCTATCTATCTATCTATCTATCTATCTATCTATCTATCTATCTATCTATCTATCTATCCGTCCGTCCGTCCGTCCGTCCGTCCGTCCGTCCGTCCGTCCGTCCGTCCGTCCGTCCGTCCGTCCGTCTGAAATCCTCATTCCCACAGCCACTTTCGTTTTCCTCTGGTACTCTTGTGCCTCTTTTGTTTTTCTTTAGATCAAATATTCTCCACTGTTCTGTGGTGTTTGTGTTGATGTGGCTGAGTTTGTATTTATGCAGATCTAACGCCCAGTACAAATCTGAAATCATTTTTGCATGAAATTGGGCTTGTGTCTCCATCTGCAAAGACCATCTCTTATCTAAAATGTAAGCAAACCACAGTGGATGTTTTTTGTCCTCAGAATTTGGTTGAAAGAAACTTTCCCTAAAATCCTTACAAACCAGTTCAGTTCCATATTTAAGTGCAGATGCAACTATTTAAAGAGCATATTTTGGTTGCAATCAAAGTACAGTTCAATGCCATCCACAACTGCCTTGAGAGGGAACAGTAGCTCCTTTTCAGTAGATCAGATACTTACACTCATCACAGAGGATTCATACACAGGCTGAATATTAACCAATTGCTTTTTTTTTTAAATAGCAGTTGTGTGTATCTGTCATATAAAGTCATATTGTTAATGTTCTGCTTTTGTTTCTCAAGTGACACAACTACTGACAACTGGAGTAAAATGAAACCAATAAAAGTGCTGAACAGTGTAACAAATGTGCGCAAATATGTGTAAAAGAATGTCTAAAATCAGTGCAAATCTATCTGTGTCAGACAGAATTTTATCCGATTTGAATCAAACAAACTGCTGTGGGGCGAGTTCAACAGATCGTTAAAACTTACACACAACACAGACCAATTTAGAAATGCACTGGTGTATGTGTATGCATGTGTGTGTGTGTGTGTGTGTGTGTGTGTGTGTGTGTCTCCACATGTGTGCTGCCCTGGAAGATTTAATTAGGCTGGGAGCAGTTAGAAGAGATTAACATCCATGCTGTCTGAGCTGTCATGTCGACGGAGCGTGTCAAAGCCCTCCGCTGTCCCCATCACTACTGAATGGCAGACTGAGACAGGTGTCTGTGGTGTCAAAGCACACACACACACACACACACACACACACACACACACACACACACACACACACACACACACACATTAGCACCACATAAACAACACAAACATCAAACACACCTTTACCCCTCTGAAAAACAGGGATTTAAAATGACATATAGTCATACACACCAATTATGGACGCATTAATATCAGTGTATCAGTGACATGTGTATATGAGTTACTATTTAATATCACTTAATATCTATGTTGACATGTTATTCTTTTGAAGAATGACACTGCAGTACTTTTTTCATGTATAATTTTGAACCTGTGTTTAAACCAAATTATTATGATTATGATTATGATTATTATTACGAAGGGCTGGGATATTTAAATAAAATATTAACTATTTTGATGTTCATAATGATTATGATTTCTTAATCGGGAATCAATTTGGTATCATTCACTTTTCACTCAGTGACTCCATAGCACAAATGTTTACCTGCTTGAAATAATTTATTACACCTGAACCCAATAGTTTGACCAAAAAAAACCTAAAAAAGTTTGGCTTCCTATATGGTTTGTAATTACATAAGATAAGATAAGTAGAGATAATAGAATAGAATAATAGAATGCAATTGCACTTTAGTGGGGCATTCTGTCCCATGAAATAAATGATTAATAAAAACAGCAATAAATAAACAAACGATGGCAATGACAGTTTAAGATGGTATGGTTAAAAATTTTAAAAAGGTTAAAAGTATTCCACATTTTTGTTCTAAAATATTACCTGACAAAGACACAAACTAAAGTAAGACCCAACATTCACAAATTATTAGCTTTACCAAAACAACTACTAACAATAACTTCATTTCACATCATGTATAATTCCTTCATACTAAATGTATCCTCATTGTAAAGTGACACCCAGACAATTTTCCAAAAAGTAAAACCCAAACCATCATGGAACAATATGATTTCCATGGTCTAAGAGAAGGAAATAAAGTGCATGTTCTACCTGCAGGAGCAAACATGTAAACCTGTACGTACAAGTGTATGTGGTGAGAAGGTCACACACAGCTGATTGAAAATGTTTCAGGTGTTGGACAGAGTGACTTCAGTCTAAGGCCAACCTCTGTCTCAGCCTTTAAATAAAGCAGCCGAGCACCGAGGCAGCCACAGGGCTCGCCACTAAAATAGCTTTACTGGAGGATAGGATTGCATTTAGGACCAAACACTGTCTTTTGATCTTCATCGATCCAGTGGGTGGCCATCCTGACTTCCTGGAAGAGGCCAGGATAAATTATTTATGGAAACATTATGAATGTGTGAAAATAAAATATTTGAAACATTTGGTATTCTTTTGTTTTTAAATCGCATTCTTAATAACAACTAGTTTTTTGGTTGGAAGAGAAAAAGGTGGTCTTGAAAAAGCCTGGACCATCTGGACTCATGGTTCAGTTCATTTATAATCTTTCAGATCTGGGATTAATGACATGAAGATATAGAACATGAGTTTGGCCAATAAAGAAAATAAAACAACATGTCATCCAATGCAGGGAAGATGAAGGTAAGATGTGTAGATGTATCATCCAAAGATGCTTAGTCAGCTCCACAATCATGGTGTGAAAACAAAATAAAACTAGAAAAGCACTCTGAGAGCACAGAACCCCCCCCCACACACACACACATACACACACAAGGTGTGGGTAATTCCACGTTCATAAAGTCAAAGTGCTGCCATGTATTGGTTCAAACCCGTTGACTGAACACAGGTGATTCCACTAATTATCCCATTTTCCTGGATGAGGCATTGTGCTCATCAAAATGGGCTGGTTCAATGAGCAGCACCCCCCCTACACACACACACACACCAAAATCTAATCATTTGTTGATTTCCTCATTACCATTACAAAATCCATCCATGTTTTTGAGTTATGTTGTACACAGACAGTACCCCCCCTCCAATGAAGGGAGGTCCGCCAAGGAGGTTATATATTTGCTGGCATGTACACTGTAGATTTTGCAGTGTTAATTTGGAGATAAATACAATACACTCTACAATACACTCCAAATACACTCTAGAAGAAGTTAAATAAACTCTCTAAGTGTTGATTTAACACTGCAAAGTTTACTGTGTATCTTTCTGTTTGTCTGTCAGTTTGTCTGTCCGTGTACATCATAACTCAAAAAGTTATGGATGAATTTCCAAAAATGTTTACATTGGGATACACGGAGAATACATTTCAAAGTGATCCAGAATCCAGGATCTCTTCCGGATCTTCACCATTTAAATGGTTGTGAATATTTACACAGGACACAAAAAAAGACATATACTTCTGCAGTTGGTAAGACACTTTCTTTACATAAATAAATAATGTTTGTAGGATGGAAACGGTTGTTCCTGGTACAGTGATATAATCTGACATAAATATTATGGCTACATGTAGTCCACAGTCTACATGTGGACATTTGTGTGCACGCCTGCTCATGTGACAGTGCATCTTTAAAAAGTATGCCCCCCCCCAAATGTCTGCCTATGACCAAAACTATGCTATGGAACAGACATATGAGTCTTGGTTTGTAACTTCACAGATCTTCAGTCTTTGCAAAAGTAACAATGACTTTCATTACCAAATATAGTTGTGAAACTTGCACAAAGAAAGTTTTCAGCCAACAGGTTGACTTTAGGTTTGATATCTTAAGTATAAAAACGTCCAAATATCATTCTCTGACCAACTAGACTGTAGCTATTAATACACAGATAGACCCTTCATTATTTTTTAAAACAAAAGTTGTATGTTTTCTATTGGCCATAGAATACATTTATCACAACACCAGAGAAGACATCATATCTTCTGGAGACTGTCCACAGACAGGTTTGTGTTCTGAAAGATCCACAAATACGACCACAACCACAAGATGTGGGAGTCCTGTCCATCGCCATCAGAGACAGGAACGCTGATGGATACCGGTAAGTCCTGCCTCAGCTTGTCTGGGTCAGTGATCAGTCTGACACCACATACAAACACAAACACTCACACAGACAGACAAACATAATACATGGACACACTGTATAGGATTACTGCTGTTGTGAATAAACCCCTCATACAGTACCTGTCAGAAGAATGATGATGAATCATATGTGTGCAAGTAACAGTTATATCTGTTGTCAATGATTATTCAATCAGTGTATTGATTACTGCAGCTGAAGCACATGGTGGCTCCTTTATGTGTATGTGTATGTATTGTCTGTGACAAGATTCAGGTATTTGAGTGGACCCAAATGCAATGTTTCACAAGATTTATTAACAAATTTTATTATTAATAAATAGTGCTGTGGTTGCTGTGGTAACTGTCTGATGGGCTGGAGCACCACGGACGGCAGCAACTGAGGGGACACACAGGTCAGGCAGGCAGGGTTCGATACCAGGTAATCTAAACATAAACCAAGACGTAATCCAAAAACAGTCACCAAAATCCAGAATAGGGTTATGCCGACTTTCTGAGGCAGATTGAAGGACAAGGGTTAGGTGTACTCATAGTCAAAACCAGGCAAAACATCAGAACACATAAGATCCACAAGACAGACAAGGGCAAGCAGAGACCAAAGACCAGAGAAGCAGAAAAACCAGGAAAACCATTGATAAAGAAATAGTGATAAATCGCAGAGAAACTCGCACTGAGGAAGAGGAGACATGAGGTATATCTAGGAGGGAGAACAGGTGTAACACATGAGATCCTTACAAAATGGTGGCATTTATCCAATGAGAGCTGTGTTTTAAGGCAAAGAAAAACAAATGACACCATGTATGAGATGTAAACATATATGTAGTGAATGTCATTGTGTTACAGTAACAAAACGGTACATATTTGACCATTTCATTTTTGATATTTTAGGGGAAGCTGAAATTCGTTTGCAGTCTTATACCTCTTTCCCACTGGCCAAAACCCCATTTAAACCCACTAAAAATCAGCTTTTGATGATAGTGGGAGGGGCACACCGACCCACATCAAACGATGGCAACATCAACCAATGTGGGTTTAAATCACCTTCAATCTCTTCAGCTCCAATCGGTATGCAATGGGAACACCAGATCCACATCAGCCCATTAGTTTACGTGATGACACAGGGCGTTACGTTCTATGTCTCAACACCGCACCAGTAGCGTCTTATATCATATCACACGCCATTCCGTTGCACTTGTCTTATCACAATCAACACAATCCCAGCATGGTGACGTCACCAGGTACACAGTGGGGGTTAGACTCTGCTTGTTTTGGTCCATGGAGAATGTCCAAATGCTGATAAGTTAGTGGGTTGATGTGGGAATTGAAATTGCCTCTGCTGTCAACTATTGCTATTTATACGTATATGTATTTTGTGAATTCCCTTCGTATTTTAAGTGTAATTTGTTCCAGACACTAGTGATATTCAACAGTACTGATTTCCTTTCCATTCCGATACCGAATAAAATCCAGGCTGGTATCAGTTTTACCAATACTGATTTTATACAACTACACCTGATATGTCTTTTAAATCTAAAACATGTAGAGTATTTGAAATCATAGGTTCCTTAAGAATACTAGGCAGAGTCATTTCTTTCTTCCGTTATTTTAAACTGAAGCACATTGAGGTAGAAAATAGAAACAGACAGTAGAAGCAATCATACAAAATTTATGAAAATAGTGTTTCCAAGACTGAAAAAAAGAAAATGAGTACAATTATATATACATTCTTGATTAATTATTAAGAACTACTATAAAGATGAAAACTTGCATCTAACATTAACACTGTTGTTTCCTCATTCACGGGTTTTTGTTCAAGAACAATATCATATTTATTGTTTTCTCCTTTAGTCTGTTTTTTTTTTGTTGCTCAGAACCTCCTGCCTTTGAAAAGACTTTCTCTGTTGTGCTGACACATGACACACTTACCCAGGTGGAAGAAAAAGTAGACCCACCAACTGCCTGTCATTTAAACAACATCTGAATAGTTTAGTTACTTTTCACTGTGTTTCCTTTAAGGATAGACTTTACCTCAAATGACTTAAAGGAATGGTTCACTAATGGCACTTTCCTCCTGTAGATTTGTAGTTCCAACTTACTCTTTCTCGTGCGCACCTTAACAGTGTTGTCCTAGTCTGTCTGTTTTGGACCCTGGACCTGAGTTCAACCAGACCTAGGCTCATCTGCCTACCTTTGTCTTCAGTTTGTGCCTTCGCCTGGTCCTTATCTGTGCCTTCGCCTGGTCTACTGGATACATCGTGCTGACCCACGTGTATCTGACGGTAACTTTTTGCTCTGTCACCTGTGTGGACTGCCTTATTATGTATGAACTGGACTGGTTTTCTGACTCCACTCTGTTCCTAGTCAATATGCTGATGGCTGAGACTGGAACGGGTCTCAAGAATGAGTGTTCTGTATTTAGTCAGACCCACATTCCCTGAAAAAGAGAGTTCTGACTCTTGTGTATTTATTAAGTAGAATTTTAATTACATGTAATTGAAAAGAAACTAACTAACATATCATGCAAAATACACTTTTAATGTTGCTACAACGTCACAATGTCTGTGTGTGAGGAGACCCTTAAATTATGAAGAAGGAAAAAAAAATCATCCACTCTCCTTTTCTCCTGATCCATCTGTTATTTTAAGGGGATGAAGATGCTGCATTTTGGATCTTCTTTGCACCTTATGTCACATGCATAGATTCATTTGAATATCCCACCCCACCAGCTCAGTTAACCCCACCTACTGGTCACAGCAACCTCTGCTCAGAGATCCACCATTATTTTCTATCAGTAGCCCCAGTGTGTGTCCGGTCTGTTGGGGTCTGAGTCCTGGTCGGTGTGCATCCAGGTCTGGGGCTGTAAAAACTCAGCACTCAGTCCACTTTGATTCTCTCCAGCTCATTTCTTTCTCCTCTTCATCTCAGCAGCATGTGGAAGAGAGGGGCGGAGTCAGCTGGAGCTCATGTGCATGAAAGCATGAGGCACTAAAACCAAAGGGCTGTTTCTCCAGGTTGAAGATGTGATATTTTGACCAAAGCATGTGACAGACAGGTCACTGAAACACCAGGGAACTGTGGGCATGATATGTCCCCTTTAACTCTTACATCTTGTCTTTGAGCTCAGTTTCTGGTACTAGTATGACAAGATTAAACTGAATTACTGTCATTTTTAGGTACTATAGACCTTGTGCAGTCACATGATCACCTCTTGTTTACATCACAGTTTTGGATAGCATAAGAAAGCCAGCGTGTTGATCAGTGAATGTATACTCAAGTGAATTTTAGCGAGAATGAGCGGCGAATCAGCCTAGCCCAATGCTTTCTATATAAGTACATGGTACATTTAGAGGAAGACTTAAAGAAAAGGTATATCGAAAAATGTTCAGTTATCGGAGTGCAGGATCCGTACAATTTACCCACGAGTGTCTTCACATCGCTGAACTACTGTCATCCATGTAACTTGCCAGACTTCGCCTACAACGGCCTGGATAACTACTTTGCAAAATCACCAATCCCATTTCACTGGAAAAGCTCTGAAGTCTTATAAAAGCTTGGAAGCCTATAATTATTTTTTGTCAGGGTGGGTGAGTTCAGCTAGTTCAGCTGTGGAGGGTCCCTAACAAGACGTGTTACTTGATTATATCCAAGGTGAGTTTCAATTCAGTTATTTTATTCCAGTCCAGTATGAAATCCTTTTCCTACCACTCATATAAGGCAGGCGTCGAGGCTTAAATATCATCTAGTGTTGCACCGGTATTGCCTAAAAATAGCCTGATCGGAAAAATATGCCGACCAAAAAGCCAATCACGTAAGCTAAATTACTACGCTTACTACAACAAACTAGCAAACATGCTACAGAACAGGGGCATCTCATCTTGACTGTTTCTGTACTCTTAAAATATAGTTAGTTAATTTAATTCCAGAAGTTTGGAACCATTTTACGCTACGTAGGGCAGACAACAGTGTACCCACGGTAAAATAGCATTAGCCTAGCACTGCCATCACAAATTATCACGTCAGACAATTTGGCAGAGAAATCGATGACAATTCCTCCATAAGTGCATATATTCTATGGGGTCTGTGTCCAATAATCCTGTATTTAATGTTTAGACAAATGTTAGAACTTACCTTTCGGAAAGTATTTGCTGCATATTCTACTAATATTCTCTTCATCTCCATCACCCATTTTTAACGCCTGTCACGGTCCTTTGGGAAGCGATAAAATGAGATGCCATCCTTTTTTCCTTGACAATTAGTACACCGTTAGGCTGAAGAAGAAGTTACCATGTTTGTAGAGGATTATTCGAGGATGAAATTAAGTAAATAAATGTGGAAGTATGCCTATAGTAGTACTAGTGATATACAAGTATGTTGTTTTGCTCTCCAGTATGATGGATGTCTAGATGTCATGTGATTCATGACATCAGCTGCGCGATATCTACAGTCAAACGGAAACAAACTTTATTCTGGCCAAGTCTTCACTTTCAATCTAATCACACTTTGTCCAAAGTTTGCAAGAAATCAGTTGGACACATTTTCAAAGTGTGTTAAAATCCAAAAATTACAATTCATATTTCCAGGCATTTGCTCACAACATGATTAAACTGGAGGGACGTGCGTGTGTGTGTGTGTGTGTGTGTGTGTGTGGTAATTAAACTGAATACAATCGATTAAACAAAGGCAGATTTTTCAAGTCTTTCCACTTTGTATTTGGTGTTAGTTTTATGGTCCATAAGTCGCTTTATTTTCATCTGTATTTTGAGGAATGGACTAGTTTTTGTTGTGTGATATTCTGAGCACAGCCTTGATTTATAGAAGTTGCAAATATGGAATGAAAGACTGCATAACGTCAAATACAATTTACAAAACCATTGTTTATTCAGGGAATCCGTTTGTGCAAAGCTGATTTATTCTTGTTCAATATGAACCACTAATATTGGGGTCCAATGAACACAAAGCTGATTTTAACTGCAGTTCCATTTCCTTTAGTTGATGCTCCTTTTTCTCTTGTTTTGATTTAGATTGTATTGTATTCTTTTGCAAACTTTATATTTAACAAACTTGTTTTTTGGCTGCATTTTTAATCTCGCTTTGTGTTAATCATAATAATCCTCAAGTGACCTGGACTTTTTTTTCTTATTTATTTAGTCAAGTACTGGTATTTTGGTATTAATATTAATAATTGTTCGAGTGTCGTAACATTTGACCCTGTCCTCGCTGTTTCTATGACTGGGTTAGACAGTAGCTGTGGCTTGTGTGATTTAAGAACTGTGTTACTTATTTATTCTAGAACTTAGAGAAAAGTAGGAAGCTTTTTCACCGGGTTTAGGGCAAGTCCCGAGGGGGGCATTAAGGTGAAGGCCTGCTGAAAGCGGGGCATCTCAGCTGTAGCTAAGCTCCTCTAAAACCAACTGACAGTAGGGAAGGTCACAAGCAAACATTAAGGGAGGGGGGAGACTGTGACAGGGGAACACTGGAGGAGGGCATCCAGAGCCCCTGTGGGGGAGGACACTCACAGTGGAGGATATGAAAGGGGTGCACATGAAGTGGGAATGTGGGGGGGGGTGCTTTCCGTGGAGAACACATGAATGACCTTGACTATAACCTGACAGACTGTTCAGCAAGTTTGGTGCTGGTAGTGTCGCCCACTCCACCCAAATGTCAGCCTTCCCACTAACACAAGCACCTCCATGGACACTCTTTACTATTCCTGTTCTTTTCCTTCCCCACCTTCTCCTTTTGCTTCACTGTGAGGCTGTTGCTGACAGTTTAAATCCCTGATGACCAGTGTCAGCTCAAGGTGCTGATATAAGCAGGAGGCGGATGGCATCCTTTAAACACACACACCCAAACACACACACACACGACAGCTTTCCAAACTTTTCTTTTTTCTTTTATCTTTACACCTACAATAAAAAATCTGTTTTTCTTGGACACAAAATTGCAAAATATGTTAAGAATTATCATAACACGTACAGGTACTTACTTATTCCTCCACCTGACTTCCTCCAAACACTGTTGAATAAATGTACTTTACAGCTCAATCCACTTATGGCACAAACCCATGAGATGAGGATGAAACACACACCTGATCCAAATTTTAAGACCAGTTGGGAAAATTGCAATAATTTACATTTTGCATTTTTGAATTTTAAGGAGGTTTTAAGTAGAGCTTTCAAAAATGCAAAAAAAGAAGAAAAAGGAGTGAGAAAGAAAAAAAAAAGAGAACAGTAATGGAAATAGATCATCAACCAATCAAAAGTTTGATACCTTAGCTTTTAAAAGCCAAAATCTGTGCAAAAAAAACCACTTGAAAACTTCAATGTCATTTCCTGTCAGGTATTCACACTGCCTTTGTCTCTTTAAAAGTGGTCGGACTGTTGGGCTGCATAAGCAAGACTTCTGGTAATGCAGTAAGACACTCATTTTGAATTTCTTAAAAGATTCAGAGTGTTATGAAATTGAGTGGTGCATGCCAAAAATTTCACCAGCGTTGAGCCGGAGGATCTGATTGGCTGTTGTAATGGAATTCCAACATTTCCGTCTGATTCTCTTCTATGCTCCTGTGACCTTTTCCAACACCCACCCCCCATTGCATGCTTGCTTTCCCAAATGTGCCCCCACTGCTTGCTAACTTTCCCATACCTTTACCCAAACTGCTAATGTTCTTGGATGATAACAAAAGGTGACTCTATGTTAACACCTGGGGCTCATCACGATAGAAAGATCCTGGAGGTGTCACTTGCAAATGGGATTCACTCTTTAAAAGGTGAATGTTATGAGAAGCTCTGGGCAGCGTTGCCAGATCGGGTGGTTTTCTGCCCAATTGGGCTACTTTTGATTACATATGGCAGGTATCTAAAATTTGGTTTGCTTTTGCCAACATCTGGTGGTCTTTTTTTAATATTGTGAAACCAGCACAACAAACTGTTATTTTATGGTTTAAAATCAACACAAATACAAAATTCAGAATACTTCACTCACTCGTATTATGGTCATTCAATTTAAAAAATATTTCAATTGCAATGAGTTACTCAGTCGCTAAAACAATGTTATGTCAAATATACAAACTAGCATAGTGCGCCAACGCAGGCTACGTCCCATCCAACTGCTGTCTTTGCTCATATCCTATGCGCACATCGAGAACATTTTCCTAAGTTGCGCTTTTTATTTTATTTTTATTTTCTATATCAATAGCAGAAATAGGATGGGACTCCCTCTCCTGTCCAGTCTCATGGAGTAGCTCGTCGGCCTGTCCAAGAATGGATGGACGTCCCCTACATTCAGACGTCCCCAGCAGCTGTCGGAGAGGTTTAATTCTTTGATGTATGAGTAACAGTTGATGCTGATGGTAATGCACTGGGTTTTTTTTTGGTCTGAATATAGATTATGTAGACTGTTTATGAGTAAAGAAAAGTTATGGCCAGTTACAACCTCTTATTCATTAATGCCTTTTAATTCATTAATTTTAAAATTCATATAGCTAGTATTAGGCTACGTTACATGTGATGGCTAGGGTTTTTTTTTTTTCCCTATTTAGATTGTTGTGAGATAGTGTTTTCAGTATGGGTGGACCTGTAGTCAGTGTTTCTCTATCTTTCTCGTGGCACTGTCTGTGATAAAATACAGTTTTTATTTGGGCATGTACGTTTAATAGCCTACTGTAAATGCATTTAAATGCATGTTTATTCAATTATTAAATGTCGTGTGAAAAACATTGAAGTAGGCGGGTTTTGGAATATGATTGGGTGGAAATCATCCAATCTAATCTGGCAACACTGGTTCTGGGTCTTTTCTTTGCAATAGCCGCTCGTGTGCAGAACTGACCTTTCTTGGCAAAAAAAAGGAAATATTGTCAACCGGCATGAGTCTCTTTTTTATTCTTCACCAACAGCAGAGCAAAAATTGTCCATCGAGACATGTGATGATCCTCAACTAAAATGAAGGTCGACTTTAGTCCAACGACTATCAGACGGCATCAACCAGAGAAAGGCTATAAGGACAAAAAACATTTTCTAAGACCTTGTCTCCTTTAATGGTTCAAAATTGGCTGTGTGGACTTTGCAAGAGAGCACCAAACAGGGGACATTGAAAGGTGGAGGATGTTACACACTTAACTGCTTGTGGATAAAGGCTATTTGGCAGTCATTTAGTGCATAATTGAAGTGATTTAGAAGGTAAAGAGTTTGGATCCTGGGTGGGTGGGGTCCCTTATAACGAAGGTGGCTTTCCTGTGGAGCTGGTCAGTTTAAATGTCCATGTCCACTTAGATTGAAGACACATTGCGTTTCTAAATGTAAAATACTACCATCCTTTAACACTAGGTCTAATGTGTTTCCTGTTATTGTCGTCTAAAAAATGACTTAAGATGCTCTGCTATCATTGGCCTCATCAGTGATGGGCTTGACAGTCGTACAGAAAACTTATCCAGGACTTTGTGGCACACATTTCAAGAGGCGGGGCGATCTGATCCATCCTGGGATGCCCTTTGGAACCTGTGGAGGAGGTGGGGAGCAAACTGTCCTCCATCATAGCCCATGACTCTCACCTTCTGAAACACACACTGACTGCATTTTTTTTAAAAGAGAGGTATCGCAGGCACATCCATTCAGTAACAGTGCAATAATTTATATTAATGTGTACATTATGTATAAATTTATACTCAAGAAAAACAAAAACACTATATGTTGTATATATAGAATTGTTTATTTATTTATAGAAGTGATTACTCTTGTGTGCTGTGCTATAATCTTGCTGCTGTAAACCTGGAATTTCCCCTAGTGGGACTAATAAAGGAATATCTTTTATTGTCTTATCGCTTACATCAGGGGTTCTCAAACTTTTTTGGCCCAGGTCCCCCTTGGAGGGGTGAAATTTTTCTATGTCCCCCCTCATCCTCGCGATACTGAAAATGATTAAAAAAAAACACTTCAACAATGATTATTATGAAACAATGATAACCTTTTTTAATAGTGCTTTTGTGCAAACCAGCGACATTGTCAGGTATTATAATATAAATGAGCACTTCAGAAAGAAAAATTTTAAATAATTTTAAAATAATAAACGGAACAAAAGACACACAAAACCGCGTGTGTGTGTGTGTGTGTGTGTGTGTGACAGACAGACAGAGACTTAATGAGAGGGATGAGCTTGTCAAACTCAATATGACTATCAATGTACTTTCTTTTTTTAGGGTTAGGGTGTTTGTTTTTGTCATTGTCATTTTCATTGCCATTTCTTTTACCACTTCTTGAGGATCTTGGCGGACACAAAAATCGATCCATGTTCGCTGCAGGGTGGCTAAAAATAGCCTGTGACTCGGCTCCGTCTCAATTTAGTCAAGCTGGCGTCAAAAAGCGCTGTTATTTCCGCCCGCTCGCTACAAAATAAAACTTCCGCATTTCAAAATAAAACAGCAAAAAAATAATAATAACAAAAAAAAACAAAACCGTGAATAATTCCGCGTACCCCCTGGACATGCGCCACGTCCCCCTAGGGGTCTGCGGACCCCAGTTTGGGAACCGTGAGCTTACATGCAACATTAAGCAGCTAGCGTATTGGTCACAAACTAAAATACATACAAAACATCCAATTAATTTGCTCATATTCACTAACAAATGGTGTCAGGAACAACAAACTCTGCCCCTCATAAACATTTGACCTGTTTAGCCCTATCTCTCATCATCATGAAAACAGCGTTTGTTGACCTCAACTTTGACTTTTGACCTACATTCACCAAAATGTAATGGGATCTATTCCAGATCACCTCACGCCATTCCTGAAAATGTCATGAAAATTGATCCAGTAGGGTTTTTTTGTTGCATAATGTTGCTGACAAACAGACAATACCCTCACCTGTCCTTTGGGGGAGGGGGGGGTAAAAAACATGACTGAAAGACATGTTCACGGTCTCTTCTTTCCCTCTAAGTATTATTGTGATATTCCTACCAGATGTGGGTAATTCCAGGTCCATCAAGTCAAAGTCTTGCCATGTATTGATTCAAACCGGTTCATTGAAGCAGCTCATTTTGATGAACACAATGCTTCATCCAGGTAAATGGGATAATCAGTGGAACAGGTTTGAACAAATACATGGCAGGACTTTGACTTAATGAACCTGGAATTACCCACCTTTGATTCCTACTACCCCTGAAACTCTTTTATCTGGTGATATGTGTTTCGTTTTAGAGCACCTCCACAGTTCTGAACATATAAAGTCCTGTTTGCAGTTTTATATAAACATCCTGTTGTTCTCAGGTTCACATTTGCATGATAAGAAAGTGATCCCTGCACACTGAGCTGAATGGAAAAGAGAAAACTCTCCTTCTGTTGGAATAGGGACAATGAATTATATACATAGCACTGTATCAGCATATCATAAGCTGCCTATAGAATTTGGGTATATTCCTTTGGGGGAACTGGAACTGATCTACGCTAAGTTCTGACCCAATGTTAGCAAAAAGCAGAGACAAGCACACACACACACACACACTCCAACACCTGAAGGTAAACTGACAGAACAACACAGTAATATTCCTACAGTAGTTTTGGTTTGTTTGTACTTAGTGTGAGATGCCCCGTGGAAAAGTGAGCTAATATGCGGGGGAAGTTGTGAGATACCTAGCTATTGATCCTGGGGGCCACAAGTCCCAGCAGCAGCAGCCTTTTAAATGTCAGCTTTTAATTTCCTTCTCCCTCCTTCACTGAAAAAGATTTATTCAAAGCAGTTCTGTTCCAGGAGATATCAGATAGCACGGTGACAGTCTTTTAAAGAGCTTTTGTTTGGTTTAGGCATTCATGGCTTTTTGTATCAGACTCTTTTATTCAACCAGTGGAGGAGGAAGTTTCTACATTGGCCACTGAGTTGAAAGGCAATCTTTCCCTTCCATTGTAAGAACATCTACAACTGGAACTTCTTTAATTAGGGCTCCACTTGCACTGAGTGACAGCAACGACCAATACCCTCCAGACAAGGATAGAGGTCACACACACACACACACACACACACACATGAAACAAAACACACTAATACACTGATGCACAAACACAACAACTGTCTGACATTAACCTTTTGTGTTATAGATGAATATTTTTCCGCTCAGACAATAGCGGTGAATGTCTACAGATAAACATTAGTGTAGCACTAAGGAACTCTTTCACTGGTTTTATTTCATTATACAGGCCGCGTGCTGCACATGCTACACAAACACTATGGCACTATAATAAGATCACACATCCATGTTGTGATTCGATAATGAGTGCCTTTGTGTGTTTTTGTGTAAGCAGTGTCAGTGTGTGTGTGTCTGTTCAGAGTCGATATGTGTAGAATGCTTCATGGTCAGCTGGGCATAGATTGTCAGATATGTAGGGACTCGGTCTGTTTAATTGACAGGGTCTTTGGACGCTCCAAGGCAATAAGACCATATATTCTGGAAGCACACAGTTCCTTTTTATTACCACTCTTGTCCCCCTGTACCTTCAAGGCTATAAATTGGGTATAAAGCATAGAATGAACACAGTACCCACTTGACACAGAAATATCATATGACATGTTGTACTTGTTTCTTATTTATTTGGATTATTTGATATTGGTCACAATAGATATAATAGTTCAGATGTCTGCCTCCATATTATATCCACTCCCAACTGGAAAGATATAACTTATTTTTAAAGCTCAGGTTTGTCTCCAAGTCCATTTGAAGCTATAATAAAAATGACATGCTGCAGATTAAAAAGTGCTAATAATCATCCAGAAAAAAATTAATGATTGGAGACAGTGGCTGGTAAATACAACTGGGTGATTGTCATGATACTAAAGAAAGAAAAAAATAATTAATGGCCCCAAGGTTTTAGTAGTTAAATTTGAAACAAACCCTACATATTATATATATATATATATATATATATATATATATATATATATATATATATATATATATATATATATATACACATTCTATTTTTATTTTCCGCTTTTTATACATCTTCTGGGCAAATTCTCATCACTGAAATGTGGTCCGACCCAAATTTCTGGTCTTGCAATTACAGGAAAACGTAAAAATAAATAAATAACTGCAACTACAAGTAAATTGTTATGTGTCAAAAGCTTCATTAACTGTTGTCTTTTTGGTTATTTTAATGATGAATATTCATCATATTCCAAGAAAAGATCATGTCCTCCAAGAAAAGATCATGTCCATGAGTCATTATTCTCACTTCTGCAATATACTCTTTTTGAGAACTGCATTGACAAACTATAGGAATTTGAATATGAGCTGAAACTACCCACAATGCATCTGTACCAATAGAAGACCCAAGATGGCTACAAGGTCAGTCACCTTTATTTTATGCTCCTGTAAAATTTTAGGATTTGTCTCATAACTACATGAACATGACAAAACTGATACTCATTACCCAAATTAGTGTCACATTTCATAATGAAAATGTCTTGTTTTTTCTTTATTTGTTTGGTAAGAGTGTATTATTTTCCAGAATGTGACAAACATCATTATATAACTAGGTCACAACTGCTAATACTACAGTTAGCATTAATGTGCTGAGTTATCGCATTACTGCAGTTACTTCATGTTTCATGAGAATCACCCAATTAGGGTTTGGTCAATACTGTTTGGTATTGAAATACAGTATATACAGAACACAGATCTGTTTAAAGGAATGTTGTTAGCCAAGAGTACAGTTCAGCAATATGCCAATGTAGTGTCGAGTCTGTTTAACCTAAGAAGAGGAAGACGGGTGCTTGTGTGGCAGTTTTATTGGATTGAGTCTCCAGAGGCAGAGCTAGAGGACACCCATCTACTAAAACTCAACATCTTTCTCTAAGGATTTTTATCATTTATTTCTTTTATTTATGCGAAAGTGATGTATTTTAGTAACTGACATCCCTAACAATTAGCTCAAATAGGACATTTACAAACTATTGGCATTAACGTTAGCATTTGGTGGAGTTGGGCTCCAACAGCAGTAGGTGGGGAATAGAGGCCTGCAATGAACAGCTTTGACTTTGATGTTCAGTCATCCAGTATTTATTACACTGATTAGGTGAATATTAAACCGCCTTTTATCAGTTGACCTCTAAAAATAATTCACCATTCAGCCAAATGCTAATATGCTCTATTTTTATTGTGTTTCACTGAAAATACAAATGTGTTGTAATTCCCAAAGTGGGGGTTGTGTGGCAATTTTCAGAAACCTTTGAATGTGACCCCTGATGTAATTGTGACAGCTTAATGAAAGTATTGAAGCATTTGTAGACAGAGGGTAGGTAGACAGCTATTTCCATTGAGGCACAGGAAGTATATTTATATTACAAATGCAAAATTTAGCCTAGTAGTGCATGCAAAATGATGTCTTTGATAAATAGGGAGGGCATTGTTTGGCCTACAGGTTTGACTAATGGTGTCATATTAATAAAAATAAACATAAAAAGGACAATAAACATTGTAAAACACACACACATTAACCTCAATCACTATGGGCTGGGTCTACTACGGGAGGCGCAAAAGTGTGTGTGTTCATGTAGTAAGTGGAATACATTTTTTAATATTTAGGGATGTACAACAAACCAATCTACTGCCAGTGGTGATTTGTCACTAGACTGGACAAAGAAATTTAGTTTGGAGAACAGACAAATATTTTATTGGAAAAGAAAAATATGCAGTGTTTCTGTTTTTGTACAGTTTGAACTGTGGGCACCTTAATGTTCTGAGATGTGCAATGGGAATGGGCTCATTGCAGTCTCTGATATTGTTAAAATGTTTAGTAAAGAGATTCAGTTGGTAAAGCAGGTTGTCCAGTGCCCAAAGGGTTGATGGTTTGAATCCTAACTGCGACTGTCTTTGGGCAAGTCACTAAACCGTAAATTGCTCCCTGTAGGCAGCACCCTGCATAATGGCACATGGCTACTCTGCCCTACAAAGTAAAAAGTCAGCAACTGCACAGCGCACCAAACTGAGAAAAATAACCTTAATGGTGTCATTCCACTGAAACCCACTTTTCCACGCTCCTTTTGGAATCTGATGGGTCACCCCGAGTTACCAACACATGCTGCCTTTCAAAGTGGTTTTTCACCTCCACTGGCTGCATATGAGGAACGAGGGACCCAGAAAAAGCCGTCTGATGACAGATGGACTTCAACGTCACCCACATGGGGTTTAACCCATTCCCCATTGCAGCGAATCTGAAGTAGCATTAGCATTAGCATCTACAAGAGAAGATGGTGCCACAGCAGCTGCTGCACAAACTTGAAAAAAAGGCGTATCAAACTGGTTCATGTGCTCTCTGTGGAAATAAAGCCTTTTTTTCCCCTGCACGTTTCCAGAACAAGCAATGGCATGAAAGCCAGCTGCATGCTACTCTGGTAAAGGTAAACACATGCAGAGAGCGAGAGGGGAGGGCGGAGTGTTCCTTCACGCATTCTGAGCCAATCAGAGACACCTCATCACCGCATCAGGGACATGTATGAGGAAGTACCGGAAAACACTGTTGTTCAACCTCAAGTCATTTTTCTACTGTGCAAAAACAGTTTTTTTAAATACAACCAACACACAATGTATTCAATAACAATGGAGAACACAGTAATATTAATGAAATGATTCCTTTAAAGTTCCCTTATTGTTCAGCCCCAGTAGTTGTAGGTAGATTATTGGACATGAGGCAGTATTGTTACTGCATATTACCTAGTTCTGCAAAAACCACAGTGCGCCTTATATATGAATTAATTCCGGTAGTGTTTAGTGACTGGGAATTTAGACTTTTTATCTCATAATTTCAGCTTTTTATCTCATGATTTTGACTTTTTATCTCATGATTTTGACTTCACTTAATGTGCCTTATATATGAACAACCTTCCTAAAAACCATTCATTGACAGTGCACCTTATAGTGCGGAAAATACGGTAATTCCATAATCTGTTTCAGTCTAATAGAGGGATTCACTGTAAATTATTGGGGCAGGGTCCTAAATGGACATTGGTAAGAACACAGTAATGGTCTTTGCTGCCTTTTTGTTTTGTTTTACTTGTACTTTTTGAAGTTACTGTGCAAATGCCCACCAATTTTCTCCCAAACTACAGACATTTGAGATGAGATATTTTATTACCTAACAAAGAATACTTTGAATGTTGCAAAAAAACACAATAACTCATTTTCAGCAAAAAATGCAGTTGCTGCCTTTTTGCTTTGCAGGGCAGTAGCTACTGGTGTACAAGTGTGTGAATGGATGAATCTAAGGCGTTGTAAAGCGCTTTGGGCAACATGAAGGTGTATAAAATACATTATATAAGTTCAGTCCATTGATGGTTTTATTCCATTAAATAATTACACATTAATCACATTATATACATGTTATCATATTGTAAAATGTATTTTCTTAACTTATGAGTTTGAGCCTTTCTGGGTATTTTTTGTTTTGATCTCATGATGATTTAGTATTTTTCTGAGCATGTGTCTTTTTCTAACAGATAAGTTTCAAGGTTGACCATTTTCTCTGACCATTGTCTCATAGTTAACCAGTTAAAAACAGGTTTGTCTTGGCTTTTTTTTTTTTACAGGTCTGTGTGAGAATAAAAATAAAAGAGAGAGAGAGAGGGTAGCTCAATGCTTGTATTGTCTTTTTCTTTCTCCTTGCAAGTAAAAAAGATGACTTGTGCTCTCAATCTGTTGTCTCGTTATTTTTTTTTTTTGTTTTATATCAAATTAATCCAACATCATTTACTGCCATTATTAATTAAATGTGTTTCTTCTTCTAAAAAGTAACTTAATTACCACACTTCTAAGATAAATGAGCATTTCCTATTTTGATTTGGAAATACATTTGTCTCAAGGCACAAGCGTTTGAGTTTTTTTTGTATTGTTCAAGCATAAATCTAAGTTATTTGCACGACAAATTATTCAAAAGAAAAGCAAAACTTATATTTTCATCAGTAAAAGTTATAATTGCAATATTAGTATCCACATTAGTATTACCTTTCTGTCATCACTGACTTTCTTCTTCTTCTTCTCAAAAAACTTTATACTTTTTCGTGGCATTTGGCAAGTATGGTTAATTAGGAGTGACTGAGACTGACTGAGAAATGCTCATTCGTGAACATTAAATGTTACTTTGTTACAGTCAAAATAATGATAATGACAATGAAGCACATTTTCAAAAGTTATTAAGAACTGTAATGGTTATTATTATTAGTACTCAGTATTGGTAAGTAATCAAATATACATACTTGTACTTGTACTCAGTCTGGAAAACTGTAGTATTGGTGCATCGCTACTTCTGGGACGGTGGGTTTTGCCAGTTTCTGGAAAGATTATTTTGAGGGTTGTGAGTTTAAAAGTTAGAGAACCAGAGAATGACAATACTGCAGGAACTTGGCTTAATGTTCTCCAGTGTAACTTTAGAACTTAGTAACTTTACTCTATACCTTTTTTTTCGCTCTAAAACAGAGGAAAGTTTGGAGCTGACATTATTTTTTAGATTATTATTTCACTGGTCCGGCCTTCTGCGGATCAAAGTTTGCTTCAAGCTGTCATTCCATGGTTATGTCATTAATATTACTGTGTTCTCCATTGTTATCGAATACATTGTGTGTTGGTTCTATTTCCAAAAATGTTCGGATTGCTTTGTTTCCAGCTGTTTTTTAACGGTAGAAAAATGAGGTCGAATAACAGAGTTTACCGGTACTTCCTCATACATGTCCATGAAACGGCCACAAGGCGTCTCTCATTGGCTCAGAATGTGTGAAAGAACACTCCCCCCTCCGCTCTCGCTCTCAGTGTGTGTGTGTTTACCTTTCCCACAGTAGCATCCAGCTACATTTCATGCCGTTGCTTGTTCTGAAAACGTGCAGGAAAAAAACCAGGCTTTATTTCCACAGAGAGCACATGAACCAGTTTGATCTGCTGTTTTTTTCAAGTCTGTGCAGCAGCTACTGTGGCTACTTATGGTAAAAACACATTTTTGGTGACTGTGATCTTGACCTTTGATCTACATTCACAAAAATGAGAATGAGATCTATTCTGGACCACCTTTCCTGAAAATTTCTTGGAAATTAGTCAGTAGTTTTTTGCATAAACCTGCTGACAAACAGACTCAAACACATTACCCCTCTCCCCTCTGGGGGGCGGGGTAATGAAATAGTATTAAACCTAAATGTCAGCTTTTCTGTGAAAGCTGTGCTTTCACAGAAAAAATCACAAAAATCAAAAAAAAAAAATCACATTTTTGGTCTCTACACTTTTCTAACATTTGCAGTAGAATGTATCACACCCTCAGAAAGCCCTCCCACCCTTTCAGAACAGAAGCACATGTTGTTGCTGTACTATACTGCGACAGGGGCAGAGTAACTCCAACTCACCCCCCCACCCCCCAGTATCAGCTCTACTGCTGCTGCCACAGACACTCAGTGAGGGATGAACAGAGCGGCTGGAACAGCCAACTGCTGCCCCCCACCCCACCCCACCCCCCACACACACACACCCCTTCACCTCCACTCCCACCCTCCACTCAACACATTTGTCTTCTCACCTTCTTTTTCCCCTTCTCTCGCTTCTTCCCATCTGCTTTAAACACGGAAGAGTTAATTTGCTCATTCTGCAGGCAGCATCTCTTTCTATTTATCTTTCTTGGAGTGTTTTTTTTTTTTTTCCGTCTCCATCTCCCTCCACCTCTCCCAGGCAGGGCTGTGCTGTCAGGCCCTTCCAGAGCAGTGGGGTTGTCAGGAGTGATGGATGACTATCAACCTTCTGCTGTCTTCCACTACGCTCCTGGGAGATTTACAGGCTCGCTGACTACCAGGCATGAAAACCAATCTCTCTTTCTCATTCTTCCCTCCCTTCCTCCATCCATGCTTGCCTCACTTCTTCCATCGTGCTTCCTCCATTTCAGCATCTCCTCTGTTGCTAAAAAAAGCTTTCGTAATGGAAAGATGTGTGCAGAACAACATTGAAATTTGAATGTGGACGTAGGAAAGCGATAGCTCCTTTGGAGGGTTATGGTGGATGTGTTGGATTGGGAAGGCGTCCTGTGACTGATTCGCCTGTTCTTTGACAGCTGATCTGGTCCATCTTTGTCTTCATCTTCTACTTTGTTTCTCCTTCACAGGATGGCAACGCACAAACGACCGTTCATGTACCTCTGTTCTACTGGTAATTATAGCACTGGAGAAAGGTAGTGTGCTAATTGCTGCCTCAAAATAGTAATTACTTTATTATCATGACCATTTTCAGTAATGATTCAAAGGCATTACATTAATGTACTTTAATGGATTCACTTTTATTCTTACTTACAGTAAAGGCCTGAACCCTAAATAAAAATATATTGGAAAAAAACATCTCTTTGATACATAAAAAGACAGAACAAATAGATATTAAAAGACCCAGACAAAAAAAGAAGGTAGATAATACAGTTGCTTCTTTAGTACATATTAATATCAAGACTGAGATGTGAATTCATATCTTCCATTGATTAAACATAAACCCTATTGCAGATCACTGCTTTAAGGCTGGACCATTTGGCTAAAAGACCACATGATGACCTTTAGAGGCACAAGCATGACCCAAAAATCTGAATGTTCTCCCCTCCTAAACTTTTCTGTAGTATCTTTATAGCAGGGGTGTCAAACTCCGTTCCTCGAGGGCCGGTGTCCTGCAGGTTTTAGATATTTCACTCTTATACATAATTCAGTTTTAACTACTGAGATGTTAGCAGATCCACAGTTTAAAAAAAAAAAACTGTTAATGAATAATTAGTAACGTGAACAAAGTAAGACAAAATTAAAGAAAAAATAATAAAATAAAAAACAAAATGTAGAAAAATAAACCAAAAATGAGCAACAAAATGAACAAACACTAATAAATATTTACAAAATTATAAATAATATGAAAAAAATTGGCCAAAAAATTACTTAAAAAGAAAGAGAGATAACTAGTATGAATGGTATACTTTAAATATCCTGGAAAATAATATTACTGTGTTTTTACTGAGTTTTTTTTTTGATGGAACAGGTGTCAAAAGGAAAGCAATTTAGACTGCGTGTGATGGCTTTCTGTTCTGGTTATCAAATTTGAAACTTGACACTTGTAACCAATGTAATACTAATACTCGCGTAAATATACACACCACTATTAATTAGTGTGTTATCTGTTCATGTAATAAGCTTTCCATTTGTATGTTATTGCCATGTCAAATACCACGCACTGAGGGATAGAGTTAGAGATTAGGGTTATGTGAACCAGAGATCTTGGCATACATTGACACACTATTATATGGCACTGAATAACATGTGAACGGTGAAAATGTGTCAAATATGTGTCACAGCCACACAGTGCGGGTCAGGTGAAGATGAGGAGGGTGATGAGGAGGGTGATGAAGAGGCAGCAGAGCGGGTCCTGTGACATGGACTCCCAATTTTACCACCATTTTATACTGGCTTTACATAATGAGACGTCAGTGTACAGTAGGCTGGTCAATTATAGCTGGGAGTTTTTCACATTTTGATCTAACATTTTATTTTACCTATTAATCTAGTCTGCACCGTTTTAGCGTTAAATGTTATATATAGCACTTGAATTTAGTTTTTATTTACCAATTTAACCTCTATTTAACCAGGAAACATCCTATTGAGATTAAAAATCTCTTTTACAAGGGACTCCTGACCAACATAGGCAGCAGCAATGCAAGACATAGTTTCGGAAATACACTGTTAAAGTACGTACAACACACAAATTCAACAACAAACATTTGAATTAAAAGAAAAAATTAAGCAGATTAGGAAAAACAAGTGCAAAGAAGGGCGGCACAGTGGTGCGGTGGTTAGCACTCCACAGAAGGACCCTGGTTTGAAGACCTTTCTGTGTGGAGAAAGACATCAACTTGGACAATTTCCAGTCTTTCTGCAACTGATTCCATGCATGAGGAGCAGAACAACTAAAGCATTTTGTCCCATTTCTGTTCAGGCAAATGGCACAGACAGCAAAATGTAATCACTTGAATGGAAAGAATAGGTTTCAGAATGTCTGTTTTCAAGTAATGCACAAATGTAGGCACGTAAGAGGCCAAGGATTGCCTTACATATGAACAAATACCAGTGGTTGGTCCTTCTGGTGCCAGAGCAGGCCAGAAGGACCAACAAGAGTACAGTTCACAGTGGTGGGTCTAGGCTTTACTGTTGGTAATACACCTCAAGGAAGCATGGGAGACAGTGTCAGTGTAGTTATATAGTACTAAATTAGAGTACTCTGCATCTCAAGGCAGTAAACATAGAAAGATCTTAAGAAGTGAAAAAACATAACATATCAAATCACCATTCTTTGAGGAATCACAAATCTTATGAAATTGGTGATTACATTACAAGACATGACCCATTGACACTGGACCCAGGTCACAGACTAAACCATTTAATAGACTTGACCCAAAGACTTAAATCAACTAAGACATCATATCCACAAATGATCAAATATTGTGTCTCCAAATTTCACAACCATTCCCTGTAACCACCACCTTTCAAAAACCGTCTGGGGAGGAAACCCATATTTGCATTAATTTGCAAGTTCTGCAAAGGAACCATGCTGGCTAGTGGAATAAATATGAGCTTTAATATGCACACAGTGCTGACACTGCTCTTCAAAAAGAAGGTAATAGACATAAATGACATGTAAATGTTATTTAGATTGCCATCTAACTGTATGCAAAGCGCCGCTATGTCTCACCTTATCAAATATTTGAATTAGGGGAGATCTTGGGCTGGGTACAGTAATGATACCTGGCCTTAAAAGTGCATGTGTGTGATATGTGTGTCTATGAATGTGCATGCATGCATTCATGTGATCTCTACCCCGTAATGATGTCTGCTTCTACCTGTCAGCACAATACATAGTTTTTATGCTGTAAAAGGTTCACATGTGCAGTGCACTGACATTTGGTAGGCTCATTAAAATCCGATCATTCCTCAGGACACTTGGAGGAAAAGTCTACTACCCTGGGATTACACGACATACTTAGCGTGAGTTGTACTTTTTCCTACTAAACATGTTTGTGAGTGTCATACCTTTTTAAAATATCTTTATTAAATGATACAGCTGGACTGGCAGGGACTAGTAAAACAAAAAAAAAAAATAATTAATTTATTTGCTCTCACATATCAGTCTGATCTTCAACTTAACCACTTACAAACATTATCCATATTTGTGTTACTGTAAAATAAGACAGAATGTTGGCAAGAAAACACTGCTTCATAAATACAAAGGATAGGGTAAGAAAAGAGCACAAACTAGCTTCGCTGATCTGGTCTCAGGGTTATAATAGGTCAAAGACTAGAATCTGCCACCAGCGCTGTTTCACGCCTTCACTCCTGTAATATCAGGCTTCAGAGTAAATATGTTATTTTTGTTTTCTCACACAATCTGAATTAATTAGAAAAAGCTCCCCCTTGGACAGGCGCCACACTACTGCCAGGAGCCACAGGGCGAAAAATGAGTCATTTTGAAATGAATAATGGATTTGTGTCTGCGGGGAAACTGGAAGATTCACACAAGTGTACAGAAGTATTTGAGTGTGTATGTGTGTGTGTGTGTGTGTGTGTGTGTGTGTGTGTGTGTGTGTGTGTTGCAATTGTGCTGACTAGTGTGAGTGTGCACAACCTGCTCCGAGTCTATAAATATGTCCGTGCTGGTCATTTTACTCAGGCAGTCCAATCAACTCCTTCAGATGCTCTCTGTCTCTCTCTCTTTTCTGTTTCACATTCAGACATGAACATGCAGATATGAGATGATGGTGCAGAGGGAGGGGTGGAGCTGTAAAATCATAAATAAACAGGAGCTTTGGGGGTTTTCCTGCCACAGTAACTGCTGCCATTTGACCTCAGGCAGTCTGTGGAGGGCAGGAATGATAGATCTGCCCTTCTCTGTCCTACAGCTGTTCACACATCAACAGCAGAAGTTCCAATTAAAATGGTGAAGTGGCGGCATCTTTATTGCTACTGACACTCCAGAGGCCCATGTGTCACTTCAGGCCTGGATGAGCTGATGAAGGAGACTTGGTGAAGAGATAGGAGTTAGGGAGGTTAATGAGAGTCCAGTAGCACTGGCAGCTTATATTCTCAGTCTCTACTCCCCTCACTGCTGCCAGCCTTTCACTCTCATATCACACATTCACACTCATTTGAAGGGTTACTCAAAACAGAATACAAAACAGAGGTCACAAGGTGAGGAAAACTGTGTGTGAGGCATGACTGAGGGAACAACACATGGTGTGTATGTGTATGTGTGTGTGTGTGTTTTCCCAGCGGATACATGACTGAAAAAGGGTGGAGGCTGAAGGGCATGAGGCTCTGACAGATCTGCTGTGTCAGCAGGAAGTGATATCACCAGTCAGTGTTTAGATTTTGGATGGAGGTGTATGAGGGCATGTGCCTCACAGAAGATATCATCTCATCTCATTTTCTGAACCTGTTTTATCCTCACTAGGGTCACAGGGGTCGCTGGGGGCCTATCCCAGCTACAACGGGTACAACCTGTATGAGTCGTTTACAGGGCTAAACATATATAGACAAACAATCACACCTATGGGCAATTTAGATTAACCAATTAACCTTTCAGTGCATGTGTTTGGATGGTGGGAGGAAACTGGAGGACCCAGAAAGAACCCATGAAGACACAGGGGGAACCTGCAAACAGTCAAAATATCACTGTCTCTCTGACCTCTTTTCTGCTTATTCTAGATGCTATGGTGTCACAGAATCTGAATCAAAGTCACAATTGACTGTTATGACAGAACATTGTCCCAGGGGTGCCATATCCTGGTCCTGGATGTTTTAGATGTTTCCCTCTTTCAGCACACCTGATGGTCGTTATCAGTCTTCTGCAGAGCTTGATGACAGATTGATCATCTGAATCAGGTGTGCGTGTGTTAGACGAGGGATATGTCTAAATCATGCAGGATAGGGGCCCTCGAGTACCAGGTTTGGGTACCGCTGTCTTAGACATTGCTCATACAACAAAAAAAACTAACACAGAAAATGCAAAAGTCCTGAAAAAAAAGAGATAAAAGAATAGTGAAACATAAATAATTCATACAGAGGTCAATAAAAATGTGCAGTTTGGTAAAGTGCATGTGCTGGAGATCACTTATAAGATATTGATTGTTTAAAATGTTAATGGCAGTCGAGATAAAGTACTATGTGCACACTGCAAGAGTTAACATTACAGCTATCACAAAAACACATTCAGTTTGATTAAGCGGGGAAATTATATTGAAAAAACAGATTAATCAAATCCTGCAATTAATAATCAGATGCAATTATAAAAGTGTTCCATTTGTGTCTACATGGGCAGATTTTTTTTGTTTGTTTGTTTACTGCACATGGCAAGCTTATTACTGTTAACAGAATAATTAGACCTAATTGACTAATTATTAGGCACACCACAGTGCCAAAGTAGATAAAATCTGGTCCTTTGACAAATATTGTTTATCACACCTGCTTTGCTATAACTCTGTAAGTGTATATATAGATATAAACTGATTATAGAAGTAGCACTGGAACATTTAAATGATAATGTGACTCCAAACCCATTAAATCTACATGGCACAGACTACACATTACAAGGCTTTCACTAAAATAGTCCAGGCTAGTTTGATGATAGATTTAGTATAAATATTGGTATTTTTTCTATAGATTGATATGTGCAGGTTATTTAGATGGATACTTTTTTAAATTGTACTACAGTTCAATAAACCCTGAAGGAAAAAGGAAAGTTAATGATAGATTCTATGGTACCTATCATTCTAACATTGGAGTGACATCCACACATCTTACTGGTGTGTCAGGGTAGTTTTACATTTCTCAATTCAATCAGCTCTGTGAGGAGGAAAAAAAAAAATCCTCACTGAACACTCCGTGCCCACAAGGGATGACATCAAGACATTTTTCTCTCAGTGCCTGGAGGTTGGACTGAATAATAACTGCAAAAAAACTGCAAGGGCCTTGTTTCAGGTCTTTTAGGCCAATGACAATGCATGTCCTTGCTCCTGTTAGTATTACGAGATCATTTAGGCGTAGACATTTGCAAATGGGAGCGCACAAATCAGACCTGACCAGAGAGCAGTGCAGACTGTGGATTGGATTAAACTGATCTCAATCAAAATATCCTGAACTGAGAAATGCATCTGCAAATTTTCTCCTACATTCAAGTATTTAATATTAAATTTGCTTGACTATTTAGTGGATTTCAATTAGTGATCAACCGATATTTGTTTTTGGAGTCCGGTACAGATTTTTTATTTTTGTTTTACATCAACTTAAAGCTTAAACTGATTTGTTTTTCTCTGTCAAATGATATGAAATGTGAGAAAACCTTCTTTACTCACTATTAGATGGGGGAAGTTACGTTTGGGTATTTGGGCATTGATTGCGGGGTCCCTCATGGATCGGTGTTGGGCCCAAGGTTGTTTATTTTGTATATTAATGATATATTTCAAGTGTCTAAATTGCTAAATTGATCCTATTAGAACACACATATTGTGACAGTTAAGCATTTCAGGGTTAGGGTTGTTCAGGGTGAACATAGTATCTCCAAGAACATTGAGGTGCTGTGAGCTTCACCTGTCAGTTAATCCATGGAAAAAAAAGAGCATATTGTTACAACATATTTGAAAGGACACCAGAGTCAAAAGGTATCAATGAAATACTTTTATGTCATGATTTCTTTTTTTTTTTTATCAGGCCGCTCTTACTCGTCCTCTGCTAAAGAGTGGGTTAAAACACCCCCTTTCAATGCCGTGCCCAAAGTAACAAAAAAAAAGACCAGAGTGGATGAGCTGAATAAACAAAAGGAAGGACAGACAGATGGACAGACCAAGCTGACCAGGCCCATAGCAGCTGTCAGTGCACCGCTACCATATCAAGAAAACAAAGCCCCCAAAATAAGTCCTACCAAAAAGAAAAGCGAAAACAGGACGTCCCAATCCATGTGGTCAAAGAAAAAAGAAGGTTAACAAAAAGAAACCCCAATGTGTGTGCTCCCCACATGGAGAGAACCACACACAAAGCCAACATCTTTGTCTCCCTCAAGCCTTACAGGTCCTTAACTTACATGGGGAAAGTGGCACTAAACTAATTAAGTTAAATGTACGAAAAACTTGCCAGAAAACTATCAACCGAGAAAAACACAATTAGGCAAAAATAGTGATACAAATATCAATCAAAAATAGTCAAAAAGAAGGAAAAGTATTAGGAAAAATAGTGCACAATACCTAACAATATTGGCCAATTCAACAGGCCGATACTGATAGAAGAAAAAGCATAAATATCACTCCAATACTGTATGTCGTCCTGTCATTAATTTCCATCTTGGTTCATGACCTGCTCTGATAGTGCATTCAACTATGGCTTTCAGTATGTGAACCTGTTTTAAGTTTTTGTAATGGAGAAGCTGCTAAATAAAATAACAATAAAAAAATCTTCTCCACCTCATTAACATGTGAGCGCACACACTTACATACATAACATGCCTTCTCTAACACAGACTGTTAAAACATGGAGCAGGATTTTATGTTTGGAAACTGCTCCAAATGTGTTTGGTTGTCTGCAAAAAGATGAAAAGGATAAAAATGGACAATAGTGTTGCACCCACAGGTTCTCCAACACCACAGACAAGCACAGGGAGAAGATAAAAACCCCTGAGAAGTATGAGGATGATGGCTCAGAGTCACAGGATGAATAATAGTCTCAACCTGCTAATGGTTTGGAGGAACAGTACTGAGGCTATTTCTCCAAAGGAATGCATCATCATTGGGACATGGAGAAGAGAAAAAAAAAAGAAAGAGAGAGAGAGAGAGAAAAAAAATGTGTCCAATATCTATCGAATGCATGATGGAATTAATGCGTGGAGTAGCCTTTGGTACATCACGCGTAACAAAAAGTGATAGTTTTCCCTCAGTTGACTGATTACAGTCTGATAAGCATGGAAAACACCACACCCATCATCGATTGGCAGCAAAACAGATCAATACAGCACCACCAGCACACATGTCAGATAGACAAACACACATCTAAATAATAAAGCATGCTGCATAGCAACGCATCACTTAAAAATGAGTCGGAGCCAAATTAAGAGGGCAACCTTAAGCTAATTATCACACTTTGGGATCACTGTGTGGTGTGTGCTTTTTGCTGAGAGACGGTAAGACGAGTGAATGATACTCTGTGTAAATCAGAGGATATTAGATACAGTCAGTTGGTGGAAACTGGAGAGATACTGCAGTTTTATCTCTACCGTGTTGCCGAAGATGTTTTGTGAACCACATGATGAGCTCAGTGAAAGCTCATTTAATATTTTTTTAATGAGTCATTATGACCAGTTTAAGATGAGACAAAACATCTGCACTACCTCACACAAACTCCTAACATATGTGCTCAAGGGCAGATGGAAATAAAACCTTGTTTTAGGAAGAATGTCCAGTGAAAGATACAACTGTACTGTCAGATGATTCTTGCATTACAATCTGTCTCTGAAGTTCTGTCAATTACCACCAGTTGGACAAAAATGTGATTCTGTGGGATGCCAATGACCTTGACCTTTGACCACCAAAAGCTACTCAGTGGATTCTTGAATGTTCATGTGTTGTTAATGATAATAATAACGGATTGGATTTATAGAGTGCATTTTTGTCCAACAAAAGTGGTCTTCCATTAGTGACCCATTATTCATTTGCTCTCACATTCTCACTCTAGTGGTGGTAAACTACATTTATAACCACAGTTGCCCTGGAGCAGACTGACAGAAACATGGCTGACCTACGACCCATCTGACCACAACTGACACTGGAGGCAAGGAGGGTAAAGTGTCTTACATAAGGACACAACAGCCTGACTAGGACAGAATAGGATTTGAACCGCCAACCCTTCAGTTATTGGATGACATGCTCTATGAACTGAGCTATGTTGTAGAAGAGATTATTTCCACTAATGTAGTTAGGGTGTGCTGGTTTTTGCTTCCCGTTCTGGCCAATGAATTCCATCCTCAGGTGGGACAACCAACCTACAGTCAGGTTGTGATTGAGTTTTCTTACACCTGTATCCTACATTGGCACTAACGTTCACCTGAAACGAACTGTTGGCAGTCTCAACCCCATGCACTAGGGCACTTTAAAGGGCGGGGGTAAACATGACAAATTACTTTGTGTGTCCAGTGGATACAAGTTAGAAGCTTTGAAAATGTTGTGGAAGAGGAACAGAACCTGGGAGTTGGGTGTAAGTATGTAAAGTTTCACATTCATTTCAGAGCAGCATTAGTTACATTAGTTATGGACTGCACCCCCATCCCCATTTTCTTTTCTGTTTTTTTTACAAATCACACCCTGGAAATAGTGTTGATCGGACTTGGCAGCCATGAGGTTTCAGTGAACTGATCTCAGGACACCAACAGTTTTCAGTTCCTTTCAGATCTTTTGATCCGACTAAAGGTTTGTGCCAAATTTGTCATTTCTGTCAACATCGAATTTTATAATGTTGAACACCAGGCAGTTTACCAACTTAGACAGATGTGTGAATACATCATCTAAATCAGTGTTCCAACTTTAAAAAAAAAAGCTCCTTCACATCATCAACAGCCTCCTGCCACCCCCCACGGGACGAATATGGATTTAGGATTTTTCTGAACACTTGTCAAACTACCTAACACGATAACAGTAGAAATACCCTGACAAATGACCCACTTCAACATGGCCGCCGTGTCGATGTATCCAACCACTGGTGCTGCAGTTTCTACCCATTTCTATCTGTACCTGGGAGGATCAACCATGCTCCAAGTTATTCAACATTAGTTTGACTTATGTCCTGGATGACCCTGATGACGCTCATCAGCTGAAACACACTGGTGTGACAGGGAAGTTGTTGCTTCTAATCTCTGATTTGATTTCATCCCACCTCAATATCAACAGGTACTAAGACAAAGGAGAGTCTTTATCGGTGACAACAACCAGCTGATCTGGTCCATCAGACCCAGACCAGGATCTGGCTGCAGTCCAACACCACACAGGCCACTGCTGTTCACTCGTGTCCAAATGATGTCTGTCCAGTTAACATTCTGCGTCTCTAACAGCGCCAGTAATACATGTAACAGCCAAATTGTATAAACTTTAATGCCTTTAAAACATCAAATGAAGGTTTCATCAAAGGTCTCTTGCAGGGGATTATGAAACTAAGCAAACAAAGTGCCTTTGGCTTACATTGTGAACTCTTGTTCCATGAAAAACCAAGAATGCTAATATTAATAGAAAAACACCAATTTCACAGTGCTTTTAACACAGAATTTCATAGGCATGTACCCTTACTCAAATTAGTTGTTTGACTTAATCCTGATCTTAGAATCACAAATACATTGTGCTGAACGGGTCCATTACTATTTTGTTCACATTTTTCCCCTGGAATATTTCAAATAAAATGCTCTAACAAAAATACTAAACACATTAAATAATAACTTCACTGCCACAATCAGACAGTAAAAAATGTACATATGAATTCAAATAATAAATATAAAACAAAAGAAAATACTAAACATGTTAGGCAAATAATAAGAAACAGAAAAATAATCAGTTCTAAGTTGTTGACTGTGTGAAGATAAACAGGTATGATAATGGTTCAATGGCTAAATTTGCACATTTCTAATCAATATAAAAAAATCCTCTGCCAAGTCACAAACATTTCCTACAACTAATATATTGTACACATTCCCCACTAACTGAGCTCTTATCAAAATATATTTATCAAAAATAAATTTCAGTCCTGGCATTTTTCCTCTCAACCAGCCCCACTATTGGCCTCGATAAAACCACCCCCAAACACGCACTCACACATCTACCCACCCGTTCATATCGAACCCCCAATGATAAATATTCTAAACCTAAACACCATGAAACACACTTTCACTGCTTTCACTTCACCTTGATCATATTACAAGTTTTCAAAAAAAATAATGACAGTTTGTTTTTGTTCACGCAGCAGCAGGCTCCACCTACGATATAATCTTCTTTGAAGGAACACCAACACTAGACGTGCTAGCATGAGTTTGAGCATGAACGTCAGGCTCTTTAACCTCTCATGTGTCTTTGTGTTTGAAATGCTCCGACAGCCACGGAATCCTCTGATTCTGACCCAACATAGACATTGCTTTGAGCCTGGAGTATCCTCTGCGCTAATGTTGTTCTCATGTTTGCTCATTGAAGTTGTTGGTATGTCGGGAGCACTAGCAGCAATGGTAGCAGTAGCACTACTGACCGCAAGAAACAAATGATGTATTTTAAAACACCTGGAGGCATCAGCTTGAAGAGCTTTCTGCTTTTTGTTCTGAATCTTGTCCGTTCCATCCTTCCTCTTCTTGCCACCACTTTCCATAATTTATCCAGTGAATATATATATATATATATATATATATATATATATATATATATATATATATATATATATATATATATATATATGAATGTATGTACAAGCATCTGTCTTTCCATGGACCTGCACCACTCATCATTACCCCATACCCCTGTGCACTTGTTTGCTTAACAGACCTTTGATGAAACCTTCATTTGATGTTTTAAATGCAATACACTTTTGCAAAATGTTCAAACAAAAATCCAGCAAATACCAAAGGAGCATCTAACGGTAGTTTGGCTTCAACAAAGTACTATTTATTATATTTTAGTTTGTTGTAAGAAGTTTACAGTTTAAAAAATAAAAATAAAATATGCCCACCGTCACAAAGATGTATACTAGAAGTAAATGGGTACATTAACTGCACACTCTAGCCTTCTGTCAATGATAGTACTTGGGGGGGGGGGGACTTGATTTCCTATTTTTAGTATTAACAATGAAGAGAAGAGGGCCGGTGTTAACTTGTGAGGCATGACTAATGTGCAACAGCCCACTGGGAAAATGCACATAATCACAGATTACCACTCCAAGCCAGTCTGTGAGTGTTATAAAACTAATGCTTTGTGGCTCACTTTTGAATAATTCCACAGTAGAAAAATGTTATTCAGATGAAAAACAAAAACTAAATCAACTACATATTTTGCAGAACGGTGTGAGAACATTTAAGGCTGCTCCATCTGAGTAAATCTCTTCAGTTTAAGCAAACCTTGGGGTGACTAAAGAATAATTACTAATAATATAGTTTTATGAAGTTTTTCACTTTTCAGAGCTGATGAGGCGACTGTTCACAACAGAGGAGTGAAAACAGCTGTTTAGTTCAAAAATCTCTTCATGACAAATAATGAGATTTAGTTTAATATCATGTACAAAGTTCTGTGTAAAAGTCCTGCTTCATTAAACTCCTCATGTCCACACACATACATTTGTCAGCATCTGTATTACATCCAATCTGGATCTATGTGAATATGAACAGCAGGAAAAAAAGTCGTCATATTTAATGTGACCTTCATTTCATTCCTTTCAGTTCAGACAATATGTGAGTTATTGTATTAATTTACGGATGAGTTATAGAAGGTTTAATTCCACTGGTGTCAAAGGTTTCAAACTGTTATTGCTGCTTCTTATCATAGGGTCAGAGGTCACAATAGATAGCAGAGGTGGATAATCCCTGTCCTGTCATGTACGGATTCTACCTGTTGATTTAACACATTTGATTCCACTAATTACACTAGGGAACAAGTTGAAAAAATTCTGTTGAGTTAGATGTTTATGCCGATTAAATTTAAAATTGGCATGTTGACAGTTTGTTATAAGCACGTCAAGTTTTTCTCCACAGTTTACCCTCCAGGTAAACAAAGTTCTACTGATCAGCTGTAGTCAGACTTACCAACTGATTACATTCGGACTCACCTCCAATTATTATGAAAGTTTTTTATGCAGTTACCATGGAGACATTGCGGCGAGGTGTGTGCAGCCCCCGATAGGTCAGTACAATTATAGTGGAATTACAGTAGATATTACCTTTGTAAAAACATAATTAAAAAAGTGTTAAATAAACACTGCAGTCATGCCTGTTTCTTTCATATTTTATTGTATGTTAATATTGGAAAATTCTTATAAAACAATCACAAAATTGTTAAGTACAGTTATATGTTTTAAGAAAATAAAAGTCAAAAACTTGATGTGACTGAGAAAAATAAAGATTAGATTTGGATTCTGCGCCCAAAAATTAGTTAAAAACAGTTGTCAGACCTCACTCAATAAAAATTGTGTTCCCCAGTGTTCTCCATCTGAGTGGAAGGAGTTGTGTTCATCAAAACGTGCTGGGTCAGTGAACATATTGGAACAAATACATTTGAGGACTTTGACTTGATGAACCTGGGATTATCCACCTCTGATAAATAGTGACTTTAACCTTTACAACATTAAGTTGTTGGGTTTTTTTATGTCTCAAGGCTATGCACATATTTACAGTAATTTACAGTTGTATCTGAATGAAACAGAATGAACTACAGTAGTAAAGCACTCGGAGAGAACAGACCTCCACCAACACAGTTCAGCACCCCCACTCTCTCAATCACCACCAAAATGTAATCATTTCTTCCTTGTGCCAGGATCAACATTTCTTTAAAAATAAACCAAAATATGTTCATAACTTTTATTTTGCTAACAGATAGAAAAAAAAAAACAACCAGATGAATAACAGCATACAGCCGTCTACTGGTGTATGAGTGTGTGTGTGTGTGTGTGTGTGTGTGTATGAGTGTGTGTGAATGGGTGAATGTGAGGAATTGTAAAGCACTTTGGGCACCAAGTGGTGTATAAAATGTGGTATATAAGTACAGTCCATTCACCATTCACCATAACCTCCTTGGCAGAAGGGGGGTAATAATAATAATAATAATAATAATAATAATAATAATAATAATAATAATAATAATAATAATAATAATAATAATAATAATAATAATAATAATAATAATAATAATAATAATAATAATAATGAATTCAGAGTCCAGATGAGTCTATGAATGTCTGAGGTGACGGCAGCTGTAATGATCCAGCACCGCCCTGGCACAGGAGAACCCCTTATATGGGACCCTGATTGGGATCTGCCACAGGTGTGACTGGCAGATGAAAATCAGTGTTAGGGAGGGGTCTCTTGCAGTGTGGGAGTGCACCATAACAATAAGACTTTTTTGTAATACTGGACTTGGTAGGGTTCACAACAGTAACAGAAATGTACAGTAATGCAAAGTCACAGTCTTTCCAACAAACACCACATGAGCGTGAGTGTTGGGTACGTTTCAGTACAGCTTGGACTCAGTCACCTAAAAACACATCATTGGTTCTTACAAAGACGTCAGTATATCAATGATTGTAGAACTTGAGCACTTGAAAACATTAAAGCGAGAAAGAACATTTGGTGTAGGACTGTATGTGCCGGGTCAGGGGCAGACAGAAGTATTTCAGGTGAGGCTACAGGGCTGTACGGGACACTCAGTCAAGCTCTAAATCCCTGGGAATTGGTGTAAGTCACCCAGTTCACCTCTAAAGCTTTGGCAGGAATGGGATTCGTAGTGCCGAGGCCACAGGCTTCACCCCTGAGCCCCAGGAAGAAAAGGTGGTCTGAAAAGAGCAGCAGCGAAATGGACCTTGGCTTGATTAAATGGTCACTGAGTCGGAAAGCAGCTCTGATGTGATCTGTGACCTCGTACTGCCCTGGAAAAAAATCTTTTTAAAAGAAATGATTAAATGAAAGCACCTTCAAAAGGAGCCTAGAGGGACCATAGTGAAGCAGATGGACTGGTGGGAGGGGGCAAGGTCCCTACTTAGCACCAACCACTAAAGGAGAGGGAAATGGGTTTGAGAGAGGGGGTGGGAGGTGGGCTCAGACCTAATAACCAGCCACTTTAAAATAAGAGAAAGAGAGAGAGAATGACACAGACACGTGGAGTGAATGATCCTGGGCCTGTGGCAGCAAAAGCTTGGAGCAGGACAACAACCTGAGGAGGAGGCTGAGGAGGGGTGGGGGGGGCATGTCTTAGGCTACACTTTAAGGAGACGTGCAGAGGGCTCCTCTAAGGAAGGTACCGTCAGAAATGGAATGAAAGACAGAGGACCCCTGACAACTGGTGGGAAATCTGTAGAGAGAAATGAGGAGGTCTTTCAAGAGGAAAACTCTAGTTTTCTACAAAACCACAAAATTCCAATTTGTACATATAAAAACCAAAAAGTGAAATTCCTGGAAAGTCTTGTAGTGCTGTATGTGCACCAGATGGTCCACCACACTGAGTTCAGTCGGTGTACGTATGCAGAATTCCCTCAATACTACACTTACATAATGCTAAAGAAGAGCTATCTGCAAACCAAAGAAGCCTACAGAAATTGCTGGGGGCCTTAATAGTTGAGCAGATTCCTTAATGACTCAGTACATTATAGCCTGTAGACACTGCTACTGGCGACTGGCAGTGTAGACTCAGCAGCGAGTATATGAGACTGACAGCAGCAGCTCAGTATATAGTGGAAAATAAACTGCTGTTATTGCACTCAATTCCCACCAATCCTTTTAACAAGACCTGCAGTGTTGCACATCTAGTCTAAATGGTGCCATATATTACTATGGACGTTTGCAACCATTATTTGGGCTGAAACATGAAAAAAAAGATAAGAAAAAAAGAACAAAGCATAGCCCGCAGAGCTGTGCAATATATCATATGAGTATTAACATCATAATACACATGTGCACAGTAGTCACATCGCATGACTTGCAATCTAGGAGGCAAATGAAGTCAATGTGTTTTTATCTCATTTCAATGGTACATGACACACACACTGCAGCCAGAGATCCACCAATCATTGTTAATATGGAGCGAGTCACTGGAAACAACTTTGAAAAATGAGCAACAAACAGGAAAAAAAATCACCATTAGCTGAAGACTTGGTGCTGAAAAGAATAGTTTGACCATTTACATCGGCACCACACAGCTATTGTCCTCCTAAGTTTTTCTTTTTTTTATATTGCAATATATATCACAGGGTTAAAAAGAATTGCAATGTTAGTTTTTTTTACAATATCGTGCAGCCCCAATAGGCTGTATAGACCTATAAGTAGCAGATGGACTTTCTCTCCCATTGGTTTATGGACTGACATGGTCTCTCTTTGGAACCAGAAGTGACTGTAATTGGACAAAAAGACAGATGGTTTAGCTAATACTAAACAGTCATTTACTGACATGTTAAAATGGTTGAATTGATCAGAGACTTATGTAATAAAGTCATATAACTGTCTGACTGTGTAACTTGTTAACCACAACTAAAGTCAAGCTGTCAAACTGGGGGAAAAAATGAGAGCAAGTTTGATTGAACAGAGGCTCCAAAATGTGAAAGACCTGTAAATCAACAAAACTGACATCAGAGTCAATTTACCCAAAATTATTATTAATGGAACTGGGAGATGAATGAGAAGATATATTAGAGCGTCAAATAAAACAAATGTGAGTAGAATGAATCCTGGAAATTAAATCTTAAATTCTTACAGAGACATCTATGGAAGTTTACAACAGCTTTAGTATTGCATTTTAGGATGTTTCCACTTTGGCTTCATTTAGGAACCAAAGTTCTTGCTATTTTGGGTTATGGCAGAGTGATGATATTTGCATTTTATTTTGAGAGAAAATATAAATGTTGATGCTGAGGTTTGTTGTTCCCCTCCGTCTGCAGAATAGTATTAGTAGGTAACAGTGTCTGGAACACCACAATGCTTCACAACATTGCAATTTCAATATTAGGTGTTAAATATGTGGCCCGGGGGTCAAATCCTGCCCTCCAAAGGGCCCAGTCTGGCCCCTGGGATGAGTTTGTGAAATGCAAAAATGACACTGAAGAAATAAATCATTTTAGTTCAGGTTCCACATATAGACCAATTTAATTATGTTTTAATTACATGTATTCATTCAGAAAAATACAAATAACCTGAACATATATGAATGTTTTTAAATGTCTGAAAGACAAGTTTACCAATATCCCACCTATTATTAAATGTTTTATGTGTGTTTTGTTGATCTACTGTGATCTGTAAATTGCCATTTACATGTTTAAATGATACAACTGAGACATAATATTGTTAAAACCGCACATAGTTTTCTTAAGAAGTTTCGGTTTGTTTATATTATTCATAGTGTTTTAAAGGATGTAAACATTTTTATGCCATAACTTTATTGTATAAATTTTTTCAATCTAAAACATAGAGGAAAGTTTGGAGTTGACATTATTTTTATATTATTGTATTATTATTTCACTGGTCCAGTCCTCTGCAGAGCAAAGTTTGCTTAAAGGTGTCATTCCATGGTTATTTCATTAATATTACTGTGTTCTCCATTGTTATTGAATACACTGTGTGTTGGTTCTATTTTAAAAAAAATGTCCAGATTGCTTTGTTTCAAGCAGTTTTTTCACAGTAGAAAAATGACTTGAGGCCAAACAACAGAGTTTACCGGTACTTCCTCATACATGTTCATTACACGCTGATTGGCTCAGAATGCGTGAAGGAACACTCCCCCCTCCCCTCTCACTCTCTATGTGTGTTTACCAGAGTAGCATTAAGCTAGGTTTCATGCCGTTGCTTGTTCTGAAAATTTGCAGGAAAAAAAACAAGGCTTTATTTCCACAGAGAGCACATGACCCAGTTTGATCTGCCATTTTTTTCCAGTTTGTGCAGCGGCTACTGTGGCACGGCCTTCTCTCATAGATGCTAATGCTAATGCTACTTCAGATTCACTGCAATGGGGCCGGGTTTAACCCCACATGGGTGACTCTAAAGTCCATCTGACATCAGATGGACCGGCTTTTTCTGGGTCCCTCGTTCCTCCTGTTGTTTTCTGTGTATGCGGTATGCAGCCAGTGGAGGTGACAAACCACTTTTAAAGGCAGCATGTGTTGGTAACTCGGGGTGACCCATCAGATTCCAAAAGGAGCGTGGAAAAGTGGGTTACAGTGGAAAGACACCTTTAATGTGGCCCCTGAACTAAAATGAGTTTGACACCACTGTGATAAACTCAAAATCTTTTATACCTTTAGTATCTAGATTAAAAATATTTTTACATCCATGTATACAAACTGCATGATTCAAATATGTATTTAGTGAAACAGTTTGAAATGAATCAGCCATATTGAGTCCACATTTGGCTTCAGTCACAGGTATAAACAGAATATGACTGTTACTCTAACAATGTGATTAAATTATCACATTTTATGCTCTATCTAAAGCAATAGACTTTCTTTATTTACTTACCTTGTTTTTGGGGGGTTTTTCAGCTGCAAATAGAGATGTATGTGTGTGTGGGGGGCTTTTCCATTACAACAGTAACATTCATTTATTAATCTCACAGTGGTAACAATCTCATTTTGCAAATGTCGTTATGGAGCTTAAGACAGTTCATATTTATATTTCAGCTGGAAGAAGAATGCTGAAACATCCCATAAAAATACAATTATAGCATACAAAAGTAGTATTCGCTGCTCACATTTGCCACACAAACCGTCTCTGTTATGGTGCCCAGACATGACATCAGAACCGGCTGCAGCAGTTAAAGAATCACAAACTGTGTCTTAATCCAACATCATCTCCCTGAAGCTATTAAGTAGACATTGTGGATAAATCTGTTTTGGCAGTCACTGCACAGTAGATAATGTATTGTATCACTGTGTTAGTCTCTTTAAACCCTTACTAGAATTAACATGGAAAATGTTTTGGCTTTCTTTTTCTTTTTCACTTTGCATGAATTCCATAAATGAAAACACATACAGTATTGGCTTAATTGAGTTCAAGTAACAAGGATGGTCAACGGTAGCACTTGTCTAAATAAAATAGGACTGCACCATATTAGTAAGTACAGATACCTAAAAAAAATCAATTTAACCCTTTGTTGGTCACACTACAAAAATCACAATAAAAAATATAATAGTCCCTGTGAGGTGGAAAAAGCAAAAAAAACCAAAAACATAAAACTGATTTAAAATATTAAAAATCTAATATTGTACCTTCACCAATCTTACCAACATAATTTGTGACTTTGTTCAAATTAGATCTATTAACTCTTTGTGTTTGTACCATTAGTGATTAGCATTAGCATTTCATGACCCATTACTATCATCTCTACTGTTTGGTTCAGCAAACAGTTTTTAAAAAAAATGATTATATGAATACCAAAGTATTCCTGAAACATGATGAGGATTATTTATGTAAAATAACTCTGTAAAAGTTAATAAAATGGAAAAAAAAATACTTTCCTGCAACTTTGTGTCCAAAAGAAAAGATCATAGCAGAGGTGTTGTCACGGTTATGATCTTCTTCCTTGGTGGTATACTAGCATGACCTGAATATATCATTAACACTGCCACCCAGTGGTGTTTTTATGCATTACATGCTTCTTACAAAAGGGGGAGACTGCCCAAGAAGTTTGGTGTCAAATGACTTAAATTTAGATTAGATAATAGGGTTCAAATTACCTCTACCAAACGGTTGAGCTGACCAACAAAGGATTAAGTACAGTAAAGGAAGTACTTCTACATAGTTACTTCCACCTCTGGTATTTGTGCACACGTACATCGCGATGTCGACGCTCAAACATTATATTGTGCAGCTCTAGTTTAAAGTGAAGAAAAGTGTCCTGTTAGACTGTTGTGCAGACACTTCCATGGAGACAGTGCATCCTAATCACAGCCTGTGTAATCACACATGGCCATTTTTATTGCAATCAACCAGTGCAGAACAGAAGACGGAGACACCGCAGCCTCTAAAGCAAAGACACTTAAACCGCGTCTCCATAAAGTCTTGATTAAAACACATTTAGGAAGTCAAGCAACCATGTCATCACAAGTGTTTTGTCTGTGGAGGATGATCTTCAGGAATTTTCAGCTCTAACTATAATCCATCCTTATCACTTTTTCTATTCTACATTTCTACCTCAACCGTTCAAAGAGGTAGAAATTGGAATGGACTGTGGGACGGAGCTGGATAAATGGAGAGTTTTACAACCACAGAGAGGTGTTCAGGAGACAAAGTGAGCTTGGAGTGTTTCTACCTCTCTCTCTCTCTCTCTCTCTCTCTCTCTCTCTCTCTCTGGATAAGTGAGCTGTCTTCACTCTGCCTCTGAGGAGATTTGCACTGCTTTGTTGCAAATTAGGCTTCCTCTTTTGAGCTTTTATTCATAGCAAAATATCAAAGAAATCACTAGAGCAATGGTGATTATTCCACGTTGGAATATGTTAGACAAATAACAAGGCTTTGTTTGTAGTTTATTCTATTTGTGTGTTTGAGGACTGGTGTGCACTGGAGGACTAGGTTGGGGGGTTGGGGGGGGGGGGGTGTTACTGAACAGCACATCAGCAGGTTTATTGAAGAGACACACAACCAACACCCCCCCCACCCCCCACCCCCCAACCACCCAATAAAGAATAGGGGCATCCACTTTTAATTGGCATCCCCAGCCCCTGACCTCATCTGGGACGTCTCCATCATAATCAAAACTTTATGTGGCATGAATGAAGAGTTTGTCTGAGATATCCTCACACAAACACCATCTGTAGGAGTGTTTTCTACAGAGGTGGTAAAAGTACTCCTATAGAAGTACAGAAGTACGGATTCAACTCCTTTACTAAAGTAAAAGTTAAAAAGTACAACTTCACAATTGTAATGAAGTAAAAAGTAAAACTGCATTTTTTATTTTAATTTTTTTTATTTATTTATTTTTTTACCATGGATGAAATAGACAGACAAGTTTCAAAAGTATCCAAAAATAAATCTCTTAAAAGTGAATGATTAGAAAATGTGTTTGATGGGGTCACAGTACTCAGTTTTGTGGGTAAATTGAGATAAAAAGTCATCATTATGACATTTAAAAAGTCATAAATATGAGATAAAAATGCATAATTCTGATAAAAAAAAACTGATAAAATGAGATAAGATAAAATGGTAAAATTGATATAAGGAGTCAGAATTGTGCTCTGATTTTCCCTCTGAAGTGTTTTAGCATTTTAGCATTCTGTCTAGAATATTCTGAGAATTCAAGGAGTATAAAGTACAGATATTTATGGAAAAATGTAGGGAGTAAAAGTAAGAAAAATAATCAAGTAAAGTGAAAAATTTACTTAAGGACAGTAATGAAGTACTTTTACTGAGTTATTTTCCACCTCTGGTTTTCTATCAGTGTCTGCACTTCATCTGTCTTTTAGAATCCATTACCTGCCATTAACAGTTCACCTTATTTTTTAAACAGAATAACATGTATTTCCTCTCCAGTATCATAAGTAAATTGATCAGTACTAAAATACTTAATACCAAAGTAGACAAATCATTGTTTTTCCGTTCATACACTATCAACTAAATACAAATAACAGTGGTGCAGCTCATGTGTGAACCATGAATAAACAACTGATTTACCAAAATGTCAAACAATTTTTTTTTTCAGGACTATGGTTCTATAAAATGTGAGTAAAAATTAATATACAAATGGCAACGCAGAAAAACAGTGAACAGATATATAATCAAACCAGGATTACACAATCACTCAATTCAAATGCCAGCCTGAACAATTATAATTTAGCAAAATGCTCTAATTTAAAAGTCCAGACTGTTTTGAAACAAGCACAGTATTAATTGAGTTTGTTATACAACTTCAAGTTTGAGTTGGAATTTTTTTTTCCATAATAATCACTTTTTGACTAAATTGTACGAAATAAGGAAAAATCATCCTGACTGTAGTTTGTATGAAACAAATAATGGAACCGTTGTAACAAATACAAACCAGCAAATGCATTTACTAGACAGCAATTTCTCTGTTTAAATGAATATAGCAACACATGCAAACCTGTCGTGGAAATGCATTTGAACAGATGAAATCCAATGAGGTACATCTTCAAGTAATGAGGCTCAAAGGGGAAAGGATGGAATATGAGCAAAACGACATCCTGGTGCAGGACACGGGGGCGTGTGGAAGAAGGATGGACACCAGCAAAGAGGAAAGGTGACTTTCACAGACCTGGGGAGGGCTGACATAAGCAGTCGTAGGCTTATGAAGGCCACACAAGACTCATGCTAACAGCGTCCTCGTACAACTGCCTGTCTGTCTGTCTGTCTGTCTGTCTGGAGCCGGTTCTGGGCCAGCTAGCAGCCAGATATCATTATCTCCTTGACTCAGGGCAGAGTAATCTGCCTGCCTGCTCCTGCTTTATTGAGTTGGATAAATATAATATGTGACTCACAGCCATTATCTACTACAGAACAGCCCTATTTATCCAGCAGGCAGAGGCCTTGGTGCATTCGAACTGGCTTTGCTCTTTGATGGAACTACACTCAAGTGATGGAAGCCTCCACAACTATTCATGGGATTTTAACCAGTAGAGAAATTAACAACGTTAATTAAACCTTTCATGTAAACAAACTGTGGAACTAACATTTTTAAACAGAGTTGTTAAAAGAGATTAAACTGTAATAATAAATGAATGATTACTGAACACTGTGACAAGTACATTGTGCACACAGAATTATTTTAACTGTAACTGCAGTTGAGTAAATACCAAGTGATGGCGTACGTTTACTGTGAGTGACAAAACCAAGGATGCATGCAGAACCAAGGTTTTGAGAGCAAAGACAGGCCTGTGCAGGACTGTGGGACAGAATAATTGGGTTTGCAACTGTAACATATAATAGTTTTAGAAGGCATCAAAAGTAATGTCAGCAGGAAGGCACTACAATTCCCAAATACTGCGTTACTGGACACTGTTCAGAACATTAGACTTTTATAAACTAATCTATACCATTCTTCCACCAAATTCCATCTTGACATTAAACAATAACATTATCTGTTCAGACATTCTGTCAGTCATCTACCGTGAATTTTGTACATTATATATACACACACACACATATATGATTCGATTCATATATATATATATACATGAAGAGTTCATTTGCAAAAACAGAAAACTCCATTTTTCGTTTCTTTCACAAAATGGCTTTTTTTTTCCCTCTACATTCCAGGTAATACTCATTGATTTAATATATTATTTATTTTTTTTGGTAAGGTCCACTAAATTGAATAAATAATATAGCAAATCAATGAGTATTACCTAGAATGTAGAGTAAAAAAAAATTCATTTTGTGAAAAAAATGAAAAATGGAGTTATCTGTTTTATACACACACACACACACACACACACACACACACATATATATATATATATATATATATATATATATATATATATATATATATATATATATATATATATATATATATATATATATATATATATATATATATATATATATATATATATATATATATATATATATATATATATATATATATATATATATATATATATATATATATATATATATATATATATATATATACAGTATATATATATATAAAACTACTGTGGCAGTGTGGATGTTCAGTTCCTGAGTAGAACTTGTTTAGTTTAGTTTCTTCAGTTAATTTTGTAGTAAATAATCCCCTTCACATGAAAATCACACCACAACCTTTTCTGGTTTGTCGCAGGATGAAATGTATAGATGTGATAAAATATGTTTTGTCCATAACTGCTTCTTCATATAGTAGCACATGTGGATCATCACATGTGCATTTCTTTTTCTTCATAAAATGTTGTGACTGTTCCTCATTGTTCCTCATGAACCATTGAGTCAAATCTGAAAACTCTTGTGTGTAATGGAACGTTGTCCAAGTGCTTTTCTATTACTTTACTAATGTTTTATCCCAGGTTTCAACACATGTCAGATGTTTGTGCTCTTTTTCATCCAGGGTTCAGAGGTCACACTAAATAGTTTCTTTAAAGGTGTCATTCTGCTGAAAGCCACTTTTCCGTGCTCCTTTTGGAATCTGATGGGTCACCCTGAGTTACCAACACATGCTGAGTTTGAAAGTAGTTTGTCACCTCCACTGGCTGCATACTGCATTCACAGAAAACAACAAGAGGAACGAGGGACCCAGAAAAAGACGGTTCATCTGACGTCTGATGGACTTTAGCGTCATCCACGTGGGGTTAAACCCGTCTCCCATTGCAGTGAATCTGAAGTAGCATTAGCATTAGCATCTACGAGAGAAGACAGCGCCACAGTAGCTGCTGCACAAACTTGAAAAAACGGCAGATCAAACTGGTTCATGTGCTCTCTGTGGAAATAAAGCCTCATTTCTTTCCCTGCACGTTTTCAGAACAAGCAACACCACGAAACCTGGATGTTACTCTGGTAAAGGTAAACACACACAGAGAGCGAGGGGGTTGAGTGTTCCTTCACACATTCTGAGCCAATCAGAGATGCCTCATTGCCGCATCATGGACATGTATGAGGAAGTACTGGTAAACTTTCCTGTTCCACCTCAAGTCATTTTTCTACCGTGAAAAAACAGCTGGAAACAAAGCAATCTGGACGTTTATTTTAAATGGAACCAACACACAATGTATTCAATAACAATGGAGAACACAGTAATATTAATGAAATAACCGTGGAATGACACCTTTAAGTGTATTTAGGGGTATTTAAAGGGTTTTAAAAGTTTTTTTGGGAGGGGTTTCGAAGGATTTTGGTGGGTTTTTTAAAAGAGTTTTATGAGAGGGTAGTTTTTGAGGATTTTAAAAGTTTTTTAAAGGGTTTTAAAACATTTTTAAAATGTTTTTGTAGGTTGTTTTTTTAGTGGTTTTGTTTGGGGTTAAGTTTTTAAAGGGTTTTTGAAAGTGTATTTAAGGATGTTTAAAAAGTTTTTTGTTGTTGATTTAGTGTTTTTAAGGGTTTTTCTAAAGGTTTTTTGAGGGGTTTTTTTTTTTTTAGATGGTATTTTTTAACAATTTTTGAAGTTTTCGTTTAAATGATTTTTAAAGTGTTTTAAGGGTGTTTAAAGTTGTTTTTTTTTAACGGGTTTTTAAAGTTTATTTTTTAAAGGGTTGCAATCAAATTCTGGCAAAATCGTCTTGTTCTAAAACTGTTGACTGCTCGTGTAGATTAAATACATGCATTTCAAATCCTCTGACATTGTATCGTTTACAGGTTCCACTGAAGCTTGACTTCTGTCACAACATTTAATCCTAAGGAGTGGAAGATGCAGGAAGAGGGAGAAACAGGATGTGAGATGAAAACAGTGAGGTGAGGGAAAGGCGATGGTGTCTTGTCTGAGTCTGTCTCAGGGGTTGACAGGTAGAGGAATAGATCATTGGTCCGTGACAGCTCAGTATGACCCCATGCTATCACACAGTATGGCGTCTGTGGAATGAGCTCCCTGATGCACGTCGTCGGCAGCCCATTCACAGCCCAGATACTTAACCGCAAATCCTCTGTTCTCCTCTGACAGAGCCACATACATCCCAGCCCTGACATCTATGCACTGTCCTTGACTGCTGTTAATGTTAATGAGAACATATTAAACCAAGAGTTATTTCAGCAGCTTAATCACAGGACAAGCATTGTGTTTTGTGTAAAAAAGATATTTGCTGGTCGTATGAAGGACTGCCTCTCGCTTTTCTGTCCAATTTATGGCGAGATAGGCTCACGTCCAGCTGCTTCAGTGTCCCTGAACTGGAATAAACAGGGTAAGACAACAACTGAAAGGGATGAATAATAGTTTTAGATGAAGACTGGAGGAGACTGTAGGCCTGGATCTGGTCTCAGCTGCCATAGAAGAACCAGATCAGTAAAACTGGGATTAACCATCCAATCACAGGCTTCCTCGTCCTTTCCTCTCTGCACTGTCCTTTATTCTCCTCTATTTTCATCCCGTACATTCTTCCTCTGATTTTACGTCCTTGTCTTTCCTTGTGTCTCCGCTCATTTTTTCCACTCTGTAATGCTCTTCACTCTGTCCTCCACTGTCCTCATCTCCTCTCCTCTTATCTCTCCTATCCTCTCCTCTCCTCTATGCTCTCACAAAGTCACAGACAGTATCCACCACCTGAGATGAGCAACTGGAAACTACACAGTGTAGGATTCTACCTATGATAACACAAAAACACCCAAATAAATCAACTGATATGTCACAGTCAAAAGTAGGGCCGGGATGCAAAGTCAAAAACACAGTCATGATGAATGCTTTCATATCAGTCAAAAGCGATAATTATCAAAACGGATGTCAAGTCAGATTTTCTTTCCAGTTTAGGGGCAGATTTTTGATCCTGAGTGAAAAGCTAAAGGAGCCACATGGATATTTGTGGTGTTAAATTATTCATACAAGATGTAACATGGATGAAAATGGAATAAAAGATGCAACAGAGACTCCCCACAAAAAATAAACAACAAACACAACAAGATAAAGAAAAACAGTACAAAAAATACAAGCGGAAAAGATGGAAAAGCAATGAGATGAAAACATTAAAGAAAAGAAAATACAAAATACAACAAATGATTGAAAAGACGCAGCAGGATGGAAAATGACATGAATGCCAAAAGACAGGTTGAAAAGAAAAGATGAAAAAAAAAAAAAAAAAAAAGGAAATATTTCATTACTTTTTACAACATTCAACCAATTAATTAATTCAAATATTGAGTTCATTCTAAGTTCTTGGTCCCAAATTGCAAAGCAGTGAAAGCAGCATGAGATGACAAGTTAAACAAATTAATCCTTAAAGACTAAAGATATGTGGGAATTACATTATGAAATGATGTTATGAATAATCCAGTTTAACTGCCTGAGCCTTGGTTAAAGGTTTTCACAGTGGAGTACTGTAGGCTTAGCATGCAGAAGTCCTGCAGTGTCCCTCACATACAAACCAACAGTTCCATGACCACTAATGCTAATTGACTGGTATCATCCACCATCCTGAATGTGCAGTTCTGAAGTTTCACACAGCCCGCTGGAGGTAGAAGTCAAATGAAAGAGAGAAAGGAGGAGGAGAATGTGGGGGAAAAAGAAAGACGGTGTCTCCTTTTTAAGTGTCCCCGCTGTCAATGCAATGCATTACAGGGATACAAAGCAAGCCATTACTGCTTAGCATTTGTTGAATCTTCGAGTGCCCAAATAGTGACAGGTCTATTTCTCTACCGTTAGTGAGAGAGGCAGGCAGAGCGGAGGACACCTAATTACCCGGCATTGTGAGGCACAATAAAACTCTTGATAAGCCTGGCGACAGAACAAGCTGTGTGTGTATGTATGTGTGTATATATATATATATATATATATATATATATATATATATATATATATATATATATATATATACACACACACATAGGCACATATGTGTGTATTCATCTGCATGTGTAACCGTGCTTGAACGCTTGTGTGCATGTTCTCATCAACAGCTCTGCTACAGCACTGCTGTCTGTCTGTGTGTCTGTCTGTCTGTCTGTTTTTCTGTCTTCTGTCTGTCTGTCCCATCCAAGCATCCATCCAGTGATGGAGCAGGCGTCTCTTTGTGTCTCAGCCTGTCTCCGACTCCATCTGATGACTAATGTGTTCGCTGACGAAAAAGTAATGATTTTTCTGGCCGAGGTTAATGGATATGTTAACACACAGAAATGATTTGTTTAAGAGGAAATGACCGCAATCTATATTTGGTCATCTCTGTAGCACCGTTCCAGAATCCAATACTAAGTAAAACACAAATGTCCTGAAACACACACCTGCTCATCTTCACACTTAAAACACATTTTGCATCACGTCCCATTTTGGAATAAAATTTTGCAGCATGTCATTCACAGTAATTTTATTCATTTATGCATTTAATTTCACCTAATCCATAGATAACCTTCTTCTAGGCTCAAATAAATAGTATAAATGCACCACATCATGTGAGTGCACACACACACACACACACACACACACACACAAAGAGAAGTAATTTGGAGAACATTCAGTATAAAATAAAAAAATAAATAAATGAAAAGACTTTAGCAGTAAGAAGAATGGAGGGAGTGACGAGTGGGGGTGACAAGGACAGACAAGGGGGAGGACACTGAGAACGAAGCCCAACACAGACCAATAAATTCAGCCTCTGGTGAAGTTACCCATAAAACACATAGCAGTTTTATCCATTTGAGGGCATAGCTGTCTGTCTGAAAATAATGCAGAATTAATTAGTAGAGCGGTGGGAAAAGAACCCTCACGACAGTCAGCCAAGCGGACTCATAAATCAAATAGGCTGCAGGAAAAACACAAAGCTAATGTCTGACAGTACAGTTACCTTATACTGTGTGAAAGAAAAAGTCAGGCTGTAATTATCTGCATGGAGTACACATGAGTCTACTGCTGCAATAGTAAAGTACACAGGTAAGGTAAAAGAGTCGAGCAGAATAGTAGAGTTTAATACTAGAGTATAACAGTAGAGTACAATAGAACATGAGAGTAGAGTATGAGAGTACAATAATAGATAACAGCATAATAGTAGAACATAATAGTATATTATAATAGTAGAGTATAACGATAGACTGTGAGAGTAAAGCATAATAGTAGAGTATGACAGTAGAGTATGACAGTAGAGTACAATATTAAAGTAGAGTATGGGGAATAGAGTGAAACAATAAAGTGTAATAACAGAGTATGAGAGTAGAGCAAAAGAGTGCAGTATAGTCTAATGGTACAATAATAGAGTACGACAATAGAGTATAATAGTAGAGTATAGTATGATGGTAGAGTATAATAGAACATAATTAGAAAAGCACTCTAATTATGTCTCATTAGATGTTGGTGTCCACCACGGTAGTCTCCAAAACCTAATCATTTCTAGATCTTTCCATAACCAACCTACCCTGAAAATTTCATCATAATCCGTCCATAGATTTTTGAGTTATATTACTAACAAACAAACAAACAAACAAACTCTGGAAAAAGCATAACGTTCATAGTAGAGTATTATAGTATAAAATAATAGAGTATTATACTAGGATATAACCTGATGATCAAGTATCAGAGTATATTTATTGTCCAGCTGCAGCTTCAGATCATTGGGTCCAGGCTGAAACAGCAGCACCCTCTCAGTCGCCCCAGGGGGGAGCTACTGATGTTTCACTCATCCTTCCACATAAATGATGTGTACGTGACACTGAGAGGATGAGTGGACATTTCTGTGGACATTAGTGAGTATCAGTGTGTGTCTCTAGTCCTCAGCTACATATATTAACTTAAGGGAATTTGGCAAAAAACAGTGAAATGCACCCTGCTGCTGATAACTTTTACTCCCCAAAAGATGTAAATGAAAGATTTCAAACTCACTGACAAAGTAAATCATCCAGTGTAATAAGATAAACTGAGCAGGGTCTGATATATGGGAAAATAACAGGTAAATGTAGAGGTGCAAAGGCATCAACATGATAAGGAACATCAGCAAAAAAAAATACTTATCCCACACAGGTGTTGTTTAAATGTGGTTCACATGTGTCAGTACAAGCAAAGTAAGTCTGATCAAATCGCTGGTTCTCCAAACTGATTATACAGCACTGGAAAATAAGACAGTGGCATGTCACACATGTCTAAAAACTGACAGTGACAACTAAAAGCACACGTGTTTTGACAGGAATCATACAAAGCCTGTCTGTTCCCTTTAAGACAGAAAGAAAATATAAAACAAATAAGAGGTTAGCTATGTGAATGGTGTGAGAGCAGGGCTTATATGGTGGTATGGAAAAGAACAGAAGCAATATTTATGCTTTTTTTATCAACTTTATCAGGGTTGGCATTTGAAGAGACAGCTGATAAGACCTGAACGTTGAAGAAAGATGGTTAATTTGCTAAAGGTTTATTAACATAACTTAAATTAAACACAAACAATGCCATTTTCAACATTTTCAACATCAATTTGTATGTATTTTGACATAAGGCGCATTAAGAAAATTATGAGATAAAGTCTTAAAATTATGAGATAATAATTCAAAATTATGAGATGAAATCTTAAAATTCTGAGATTAAAAACTCGAAATTATGAGATAAAATTATAAAATTCTGAGATAAAAAGTTTACATTTATGAGATAAAAGCACTAAGCACAACCAAAATTAATATATATATATATATATATATATATATATATATATATATATATATATATATATATATATATATATATATATATATATATATATATATATATATATATATATATATATAAGGTGCACTGTAGTTTTCTGAGAAAATGTAAGTCTGCCTTATAGTACAGAAAATACGGTCAATCAATTGGTGCCAAAAAAAGTCAAGACTAGTTCCACAGACTACTCAAAAGCAGCTGCACTCAAACACTGTTAAACTAACACTCGAACATTGTTTATCCTTGAATATCAGTCTTTTTAATCTCTCTCTAGAACATGATATAAAAATGTAAAAACTAATGCCTGTGGACTGACGCAGCATTTCTTTTTACATTTTATTGTAGAATTCAAAAGTTCAGACCCTATTATTACCTATATATCAATATTATCTAAATGTGATTATCCAAATCCAATCCAGGTCAAAACCAATTATAATGACTTTCAATGGTGGCCATCTTGGAAAATGACAGGTTTTTTTTTGCATGGCTAATGTACTTTGGATAAAGTGGGTCCCTAAGAATATTATGCCAAGTTTGATGCTTGTACCACAAAGTGAGCGTTTGTTTCATTATCTGCTGCACTATACCTGTTTGGGTGAACATGGATGAACATTTGTAGTTTAAGATCTGTCCCCCAACTGAGGCCCAGAGGGATGCTGATGAATACTGGCCCTTTAAACTCTTCTAAAGGGTTTTAGGGTCAGCAGAGGCAGTCACAGCGCTGAAAGATTTAGCTGTAGGACAGGGGTGGTCATTTGTAATGTCCCACATACTGTACAAACCACAGCTGAGTGAACCAAAATACAACATCAACATGAATATGACGAACACTAATGTACAGTAGCTGCCATTGGATGAATTATACAGATGTGACCAGACAGAAAAAGCACCTGAACACATCACTGCTTTGAGAACAACACTAGCATTTTCAACATGTGTCACATTAGACAGCAATACCATTGAATATAACCCACGATTTGACATTATTTTTTATTTTAAATTACAACAGCTAAGGAAAAAAAATCCCAGTTTCTAGCAGCCTTGCATTCATGGACGTGTCCATCCTAATATTTGGAGGTTTCTAAAATGTTCACACCAATTTTTGAATAGGAAATTACATGACATTTAGGAAACAAAAGGTTACTGTATTTTCTGGATTATAAGATGCAGTTAAAAGCCTTTAAATTCCTCCAAAACACAAAGTGCGCCTTATATATGGATTCATTCTGGTTGTTGTGCTTAGTGACTGGGAATTTTGACTTTTTTTCTCTCATAATTTTGATGTTTTATTAAATGATTTTGACATTTTTTCTCATAATTTTGACTTTTTATCTAATAATTTTGACTCCACTTAATGAACTTTATAATCCAGTGTACCTTATATGTGAAGAATCTAAAAAATAAACCATTTATTGACAGTGCACCTTATAGTGACAAAATATTGTCATCAATGAACCTTTATCACGTGACAAAAACGAGACCAAACTAGACATAAATATCGATCTTGTGAAGATAACTATAATTAAATATATAATGCAGATATAGATGACCAATAAAATGTCTCTTAATTTTTGTTGACAAAAACAAAATAAGACATTATTTTAATTATTTTAGCCATATTCTTATTTCGTTCATTTATTGTTGCTGTCTCTTAAATGATGTCCCTACCAATGTCAACACCATGCTTGCATTTGAATATACTTATTTAGAATATTATGTTAAGAGACCATTTTCATTTCTGAATAAGAGGTTTATTTTTATGTCCTATCGCAGCTAAATAATTTTATTATAATATGAGTTGAAATATTATTCTTGTTGAAATAGTAACCTGGCTTAGGGACAAGTATTTGAGTTAAGGTACCAGAGCTGACATTGAAAACTTCAAACTACATTTGTCTATTTTTATGCTGTAAAAGCGGTTTTGTAAAAGAGAGGACTGATTGTGTCATTCATACAGTACGTTGAGACAAATAAGTCTGAACATCAGGTCTGTGCACCTCTGCGTGTTGTCTTGTCCTCTGTCTTTGACTCCATCAGAACCTTCCTCCTTTCACACCCTTACACTGACTTATTGCCTGATGTAATAAAGGCGCTAGCTAGTGATGTTAAATGACAGACGGCTCTAACACAACCTCTGTAAGTGTGTGTGGAGTGAGGAGGGTATGTGTCTGTATGAGTGTGTGTCTATGTGTGTGTGTGTGTGTGGGCGTGTGTGGGCGGGTGTGAGTGTGTGTGTGTGTGTGTGTGGTGGGGGGGGGGGGGGGGGGGGGGGGTGCAAACAACAACCTGAGTTGCAGGTTGCGCCAGCCAGACATCTGTTGTTAGTGGTGAGAGGTAAGTGAGTTTGACAGAGCTGAGATTGAACAGGAGGCATTCTACCAGCCAGGTAAACAGACACACACACACACACACACACACACACACACACATAATGATATACAATGAAACACATACAGTAGTGGGCACATCCAGACATGGCATGCCCCCATGTGGCAGGAGCCCTGAGCTGGAATACTTGACTTTCCATTCACTTCCATTTCCATCACTCACTGATTCAAAATACTGCACCATCTCTTATTCTGTTTTGTGACTTTGTTGGTTTTGCTATAAAATGACCTCACCTGGTTTTACTTTACCTTTAAAAAAAATTAATTGTTTTTTTTTTTTTTTTTTTTTGATGAAATGGTTCCTGTAGTGAATTAGCCATTTCAAATACTCACATATAATACTAGTGATTCTGTCCTGTCAGTTATATTATAGTAGATTATTCAGTCACTGGTCTGTCAGAAAGACGTGGTCAATGACATTATGCATTCTCCAACAGTTGTTTCACCATATGTTATATGTTATATTAGCTGGGCTGCAATGGAATGACCATCCTAGAGCAGACATCAGTGTAAGATGACACACTGGGCCGATGTTCTGTCAAAATGGGCATCCCGTCACACTGGGTTCCCAAGTACTTCTGAGCGTGCACATAAAAATCCCACTAGTTCAGTCATTCCCAGCCAGATGTATAACTGACTTGGATGCTGGCTGTAAGTAATACTTTGACAGTATATGTATTTTATCATGCCTTTGACCAGAAAGCATATAAGCAATCACATGTGTACAATAGATTGGATATTGACGTTAGTAAGTTTTAATTAAGTTTTGTATGACATGATATGAACGTTATGCACATGAATTGCCTGGGTGTTATTGTTCATGCTAGTTCAACGGACGCAAACATTAGCCTACCTTTTGAGTAACTAAATCTGAATACAGTATTAGAAAAATAAAATATTAAAAAAATTCTACCTATAATGGGAACTAAACAGACTTGTAACAATGGGCTACCTATGAACATTATATGATATCAATAGTAACATTTCCAAATGAATTTGTAAAGATTATATTCAATTGTGGCTGCTGGTGGCTCATTTCCACTGGGATGGTCATTTTGACAGAACATCGGATGTACAAAACTCCTAATTTGCATAATTTGCTTGCATGATCTACAAATTTTGTGTGTGGGGTCAAACCACGGTTTGAGACTGATTTACTCAGATTGCTTGTGCAAACATTAACAGGTACAAAGTCTTGGAAACCAGCCCATTTAAATGAGGATTTTGTGTGCGCTAAACTGCTCTGGGATCAGCCAGCACTAATGGGAACAGCGGCTGAATGATCCAGATGAAAGAAGTGGAACAGAGGAGGAGTTTTAGCTGACTCATTCATTCTTTTATTTTTCAATTTAGATGTGTGTGGGGGGGGGGACTGTGGGGTTGTTGGATTGAATGATTATCAGGCGTACATAATTTTGTCACACTGTAACCTAATGTTGGTGCGTATTTTTAATTACAATCATCAGGAGAAGAAAAAAGTCCTGTAAAGTGTGGTGGGTGGTGTGTGGTGGGAGCACATACATCTAAATAATTTTTTCTTTCCGTTATTCCAAAAATGTTCCATACAAGGGTAAAAAAATGTGTTTTCTGAGTCTTGTTACATCATTTTGATGTCCTCATCATGGACAATAACCACATTCATGTGTGTACAATTACATATCCAAAACATTTGTACCTTCCTTTGGGCTGTTAAATATACATGTACACAGTTTCTATGAGCAAAATGGCTTTCGGGTTTGAAAAATCACTTTGCTAAATTAATATATTTACATTTTCTGCTCCCAATGCTCCATTTGCATATATAACGGGATGCAGACACACTATTTTGAACCTTTGAAAAATGCAGCAGTCCTTCGCACATATAAATCAGAGAATCACAGTAAATCAGTTTGTATATTTTTTGTGTGTGCAATGACTTTGCACACATTTTACTACATGCAAACTTTTAGTAGATCTAGCCATTTATCAGCCCATGCTGGGTCATATTCCAGGGATAATGGCTGAAACAACAAGGGGAAAAATCCCAGAAATCCACTCAAACTCGCTTACTGACTGCTGCCTGTTCACTTAAACCTGATGACTTGGAATCAATGATGATGTGTCACTTCTGGCTGGTACTGACTGCTCCCCATAGGTTCTGTCCCCTCCCAGTGGTGCATTTATGTGTTTTTTTTTTTTTTTATTGAATCTATGCTTGCTTATAATACACAAAATGCACTTAATGACGCAAGTATGACAAGTTCAAGTACTTCTTAATGTTCCATCCATTTTCAATAGTCATTCCACACTATGAGCAACCACTTATTAATATTTTAAGGCAACAAATACGGATTCAAAGCTTGCTCAGTGTGTGGGATGCAGTTGTAATACTGTGTGCTTCAGGCAGGTCCACTGAGACCATCCACCACACAACTCACTGGTCTAAAACATCTGTCACAGCATTACACACCATACAAAGCTGCACTTCACACATAAAGCAGCAGCCAGAACAGAAATCCTACAAAGCCCACAAACACACATGAGTTGAACATGGAAGTAAAGCCCCTGTTGAAAACATAAAGGCAAGAGGTGTTATTTACTTAAAACATCAGGGCGGGTTGTCATTGACTGAGGTTGATGTATGTTGTGTGTAGGACATTTTAAAGTGACAATAAAAAGATGAAATAAAATGATGCAACCTCAACAAATAGTTTCAATAATTTTAACAGTCAGTGGGCAAAGTATTCCCCCTCCCCTTAATGAACAGAGGAAGCATTGATGGCGACACAAAGGAATTGACTCTGACACAGCAGGACAGGTGGAGCTGGGGTGGAAAGTACGCAGAAGAGCAATGATGCTAATAGGCTAAAACCTCTTTAAACATGGATCCCTGGATGAGATCAGCCAATCGGATAAGCAGAAGGATGCTTGGTGAATGATCAGCTGGTGTGGGCTGCCATTAATGGGCTCAGTCATTTCTATCAGAATGATGAAATGTAGACTGACAGCAGCCTTAGTGAACCATTGTGTGATGTGAAAGATTCAGTTCAGATGGACACGTTTCTCTGGTGTCCACATATTGGAGGACAATGGGAGAGTGTTGATCCTCTGACAGTAGAAGGTGTGTTCCCTGACTGCTGTTCCACTGCTGTGGCCCACAGCGACACTGTGTTCCCCACTTTATCACTCATCTAAATGAACCACACTCACAGCTGGAGAAAGGTGACCTGACTGCTAATCAACCATCAGTGTATACGTGTCTATATGTGTGTGTGTGTGTGTGTGTGTGTGTGTGTGAGAGAGAGAGAGAGAGGAGAGAGAGAGAGAGAGAGAGAGAGTGTGTATAAATGTGTATATATGTGTGTATGAGTCAATATGGGTGTATATGTATATATGCATGTGTATCTGTGTATATATGTAAATATGTGTGTATCCAATATGTGGCTGTGTATACGTGTGTGTTTGTCATCCAGAGGTGGATGCTGTGCTGTTCTCTGGTACCTACACCGGTCCTTATAATCTGTCTCTGAACTGATCTCAAAAATCCACTCTGAAGGGAAAATTCCACCGCTCCCTTTTCTGCCAGTCCTCTACTCTTTTTTCCCCCCGCCTCTCTCCAGCTGAGTATTAAATTCAGCAACTGAGAAGGTGACCTGCGTGCTCTGCCATAAAGAGCAGGGGGGTGGGGGGGGTGGGAGGGGGGCAAGGGTGGTGGGGAGGTGGGGGGGGGGGGGCTGAGTGGAGGCTGCTGGATCAGCAGAATCTGAGCATTTAGAGACACACAGATGTGTATGTGTGCGCACCCACTCTCCATCTCTCTCTCTCTCTCTCTCTCTCTCTCTCTCTCTCTCTCTCTCTCTCTCTCTTACACACACACCTTCACACCCCCTCCACCCCCTCCTCAGTGGTGAGGTGTCTGGGGAGCCCAAGGGCGAGCGTTCGGCTGTCAGCCTCACCCACCACCTCCTCCTCCTATCCTTTCCTCCACCCCAGAGCCACCACACAGTAAGACACAGGGCTGCTGCCAACTATCACTGCCACACTATTACACACCCATACATATGTATATGCACACGCACACACACACACACACACACACACACACACACACACACACACACCGACTCCTCGTTTCACACAAAGCACTTTGATTCTAACACATAAATGTGCAAAAGCCCTCAGTCTGTCGTACTGCCTTCACTCTGTCAAATCTCTGCCTTCACACTAAACAGCTCCGTGGGGATTGGCAGGCAGGCGGGCAGAGAGGAAATAAATATGTTTCCTGACGACAGCGCAGTTTTCAGACAGTACTCTGGCACTGGGTTGGGCTCAGACAGAGGCATAGGGGAGTGGAAGCTAGAAGTGCATGTTTGTTTTAACAGTCTTCTGCTCAGGCTGCTCTCTGACTATCGAGGCTGAGACTTTAATGTCTACGTTTCTGTGAGGCCTGATTCACCATTAGAGCAGGCGGAAACACCACTGATCCACCGATTTATTACCATTACAAACATCTGTAGGCCAAAACAGACCACTGTGGAGCCAGTACATGCATAAGGATTCAGACCGTAAAAAAAAAAAAAAAAAAAAAAAAAAAAATTGAGGTGAGCTTACATGGGAATAATCACACCTAAGAAGTGGGTGAATAGTGCTACATGAATACTAAGTATGGCTTCTAAGGATAATTATGTCACATTGCTTTGGGCAAATTAATGGTAGGTGACCTTTGGGGTGGTGTGGAACAGTCGGGGACAGTAATGGAATATTCAGTTCATCTGTAATATTTGTGTAACAATGGAGTCATAGTACAATAATGAACAGGAAAAATATATCAGATTTTTGTCAAAGTAATATACACGTGAATATGGGGCCTGCAGATGACAATTAGGACTGATGCTAACTCTGGCATATTTACATGTTTACACTGAAATGAAATGTAGTAATGTGTTCATTAATGTGCACTGTCCTGCCTAAATAAATAAATACACTTTTGTTACTGAACAACAAAGTAATTAATATAATAAACAAGTGGGTGGGTGGGTGAAGGCGGGGTACACCCTGCATGAGTCTCCAGTTCATCTCAGGGCTGAACATATATAGACAAACAATCACTGTCATATTCACACTTATGGGCAATTTAGATTAACTAATTAACCTATAAGTGCATGTGTTGGGTGGGAGGAAACTGGAGTACCTGGAGAAAACCCACACAGACACCAGGAGAACATGCAAACTCCACACCGAGAGGTCTGGTCCTGGAATCAAACCAGGGTCCTTCTTGCTGTGAAGCACAAGTACGAACCACTGCACCACTGTGCCACCCTGCAGCCTTTATGACACATTTAATGAAGTTTTTGTGTGTCTTTACAGTGCACCTGTACTGGTCATTATTAAGAGTTAATTCATTTGTAATAGTAATTTAGTTTAAAACTGTTAAAATATGGTGAAAATAATTTCATAAGAAGTCATAATGAATATTTTCTAAATGTATAATTTAGTCATGTCAAAATATTTTTGGCGTCATTTTGCAGCTAAAGAAGTTGGAAGCAACAAAGTTTTTTGACCGAGGTAAATGAGCTGTACACATTATTTAGTTAGAACAAGCCTTGTATGTACAGTCTATTTTTTGTGTATTTTAAGTGAACCTTTAAAAAGAAGACTTCACTTCACTCGCATTTTTTTTTTCAAATACTAGTTGTTAAACTAGCAGCAAAAGGTGGTACATGGGAAACTGTAAGAAATGGAATACCACCACAGTCATGCTTACGACATTAATTGTGCTTTGTGTATTAGTTATAAATAAAAGAGGCACATATTCAGTAATAAATCACCATAAATGCACCCAGTGGACCTTTTTCTTAAGTAAACTAGAAAAGACAGACCTCTGCCAAGGTAGACAACCCCCTACCCCCCAGATCATCACCAAAATCTAATAATTTCTAGATCTCCCCATTACCAACGTACCCTGAAAAATCTATCAAAATCTGTCCATCAGTTTTTGAGCTATATTACTAACTAACAGACATACAAACAGACAAACAAAACCTAACCTCATTGGCAGAGGTAATTATGGGCATGGGGCAGAACCTAACGGGACAAACCATTGCCAGGCGGAAGTGACATCCTATCATTGATTCAGTCATTGAATCAATGACAAAGTGCGAGTAAACAAGCAGCAGTCAGTGACTGAGATTATAGGTTAAAAAAAAAGAAGAAAAGTGACAGGTGAGATTATTGTACATAAAATATAAAAACAAGTAAACCAGTCAACTGTTCTTCTTCAACATTATGTTGAATAAATTCAGACTCAAGCCTAAGTATTTGTAAAAAGAAAAACAAAACAACTTTATGGCAGTCTCCTCATCGGGGAGAATAAATGTGACTTCTGAATATCAATATTATCTGGTGTCAGCAAATATCAGTTGACAGTGATGTCCAGTAGATATATTGGTGTAAGGCAGAAATGTCCAGGACAAAGGCTGTTGTTTGTTAAACTATGGTGTGACACAGTATTGATATTATACTGTTATTACTTCCACCTGAAATGTATTATTGATACACTGGTGCCAAATATCAGTATTTTATATTAAAGCACATGTAGGCAGTGTGTGAAAAGCTACAACTCGGCACTTTTCTGCACATTGCATCATCTCAATTGTCAAATTCTGTGAAAGGAGTGAATTAATACATGATTTCACCTTTTTCTTCACGGTTACAAAGAAATACTTATGTATTATACAGTAGATGACCTTGAAATATACAGTATGTTGATTAATAGAATCGCTGTATCATGACTATATCCTGTCATTGCTGTGGAGCCTGTCAGGAGTTAACTGCCTTTATTTTATAGCCTGTAATATCATGTCTTGCAAATGCAGACGTGAATCCAACAGTAGCTACCTGAATCTGTTAATTTACCCTTTGCAGTTGAAAATAATAGTACTGAATGGCATGTAGGTTGTATGACAGAGCACAGTGGTGGTATTATATTGAGAGGATGTTTGAGTGTTTCTGTAAAACAGTGTGAGTCTTAAATGTTGACTCTGCGTCAGGATGGTCGTCTGCTGTCTGAACAGTGGGGAGTAGTTTGATCATTTGACCAATCACAGTCACCGATACTGAGATGGACAGAGACGGAGATGAGGGACGGGTCGTAGGACATTCAGGACAAGGCGTCCATATCAAGGTTGGTGTGTGTGTGTGTGTGTGTGTGTGTGTCTGATACAGGAAGGAAGTCCAAACAGCCGGTGCAGCTCGGCCATCTAATCAGATCACTGAGAGAGAGAGAGAGAGAGAGAGGAAAGAGAGAGAGAGAGAGAGAGAGTGAGAGAGGGGAAAGACAACAAGAGCGAGAGAGGGCCCTCTGAGGAACAGATGTAATTTCAGAGCACCAAAAAAAAACAGCTTAAAATGCTCCTGATCACATTAGCTAGCCATCACAAAATAGGATTTCTGCACTGCCACAGTGAATGCCCATTACAAATTACTTAGGCACTGCAGACCCGTAACTCAATAGGTAGGGGAGGGTGGGGAGGGCGAACCCGGGGGCAGAGATGGGGGATCGATACTTATCAGTAATAATTATATCCTTCCTCCCACTTCTCCACCCCTCCCTCTGCTCCTCACCCCACACCCTGGATAAAGCACATATCGTGCATTAATCATCTGTAGATTTCTCTGCTCGATAAGATAATTAACATTATAGGGGGTGTAGGAAGTCCTGATGATGCGAGGCAGTGGTCCAGTGCTAAGGCTGCCAAGACTGTCTCAGAGCGGAAAATGCTGAAGGCAGCACACACAGGTATAAAGTCGACTTAGTGACTGTGAGCTACAGTAATGGCCTAATGAATTAAAAGGCCACAGTCTGGAGAAAAGGATAAAAAAAAAAAAAAAAGACACTGACACAGAGTAGGAAGGAAAATAAAACAACAGAATGCTTCTCTGTGTTGTGCGTTATCTATCAATGGCAAATAAAAGCCTAGAGAAATTCATCATAGCAGTCTATTTGGACCATAGAAATCAACATTATGTAAAGTGTCTGGGAGCGCAGCAGGGAGACGGATGGAAGAGAAAACAAATAAATCAACACAGAGAAAAACAACATTGTCCTTTATCTGTACCTTTGTACCCTCTACCTTGTTCTTGATATTTTTATTGTTACTGCAGTGGTTTGTGACTAGCTTCGGGTTGTGCGTTCACTCAATCAATCCATTGTGCTCAGGTCTGCACAAATAATTAGATCTCAGTTCATTAAACGATATCGTAAGAATAGATCAAGGAATGGGTGATGCAGGAGGGAAGGGCAGTGAAAGAATATGGGTACGTTCTGTGGCTGGTAAAACACACATTTAAACCCTGCTCTGAATGGGATACACACAAGTATATGATAGGATTTACACAGATGTTCCTCTTCAGTAATACTTTTAAGGCATATCAACATATCCTAAAGGCACAACACAAGGGGTGAAGGATTTGAAGAAAAAAAAATGAATTGTGATTTTTCTGGCAGATATTGCAATTTTGATTTCATTCACATTCAAACAATAAATGTCATAACTCCACTGCAAGAATGAAAACTTGAATCAAAAATAGATTTTAAATGTAGTTCGATTTATGAACAAGAAAACATGCCATACATAGGCCACATTAAATGATTGAGCAACAACGAGTGAGAACTGACTCTTTCTGCTTAGTTCACTAAAAAGAGTCGACTCTTTTAGCTCATGCTTCAGATTTTTTGGTACTTAAATGAATTTATTACCAACAATAATGCAAAGTTATGTACAATATAAAGGTAAAGGTAAGGTAAAGTACTTTATTTGTCATTATACACTCTACAACAAAATGTGTCCTCTGCTTTGAACACATCTTTGATGCCATTGGGGCACTTGTAAGGAGCCATGGGCAGCACCCGGGGACTCATCTCCTGCTGTAGAGACAGACTAATGGTCAGAATCACCTGGCTGGAGGATTTGACCCAAACAAACATGTTTTGGGTGATGAGGGAAATGGGAGCACCTGAAGGAAACTCACAGAAAGACCCACATGGTCCGGGAATCAAACCCAGGTCTTCTTGCTTTGAGGCAAGAGCACTAACCACTTAGCCACCATGTCGTATATTAGTATAAATTACTAATGTAAAAAAATCATCCACTATATCAAATGTTTATTATATAATTAAACCTTTATTTATAGACTCTACAGTGATAATAAATAAAAGCGGGTTCTCCAGTACCTGTGCAGGATATTAGTGGAGCCAGCTCTACATGAAACATTAGACTTTCATACTCTGCAATTGGCCTTTGTTTGGTCAATGTAACGGAAATTAGTTCAAATGTTTTCAGTCATTGTATTAACTTTTCTTTACCTGTCCAGTCTCTGCTCTCTCATCTCCCTCTCTCTTGTTGTGTGCTACAGTATGTGTGTAACTCCGCCCCTCTGTATGTAACTCCGCCCCTCTGTGTGTAACTCTGCCCATCTCCCCTCTGCGCCCCACACTGACCTATCAAGTGTGGCTTTAAGAGAGTGGGAGTTGGCTCCTGGTTGGGAGCAGCTTAGGAGGCGGCTCCCATTGTACATGTTAACGAGTCGACTCCTTGAGCCATTTTGTTCACGACTGACACATCATTACTAGCAACAATAGTTATAGCAACTCAAGAACTAAAAGGCCCAACACACAACAATGCAACAAGGTTTTGTTTTGTTCGGGTTCACTCGAAAACATTGCTGTGTGGACGAGGCCATAGAGTCATCTATGCCTTAACATTGGTTCAAACCCCCTGACTCTGCTTCTGATCCCACTGAAGCCTTTTCTGATGAACATGTGACCTGTCCTCGCGCAGTACACCGCTTCTGATTGGTGGGCTTGACAGGATGGTATGTGACATACATGTGTAAAATAGTTGACGCTTGGACCAGTTAGGAGCACTGCCAAAAAAAACCCAAACATAACTTTGACTATTCCAAAATTGTAATTTTCAGTCCAAAATGACAGATTGATCAGCCCTACCAAACACCTCATTAAAAAAACAAGGACTGTCATAGTGACTCCCACTATGACAGTCACTCTGGTTTCAAGGATGATTGCAACTAAATACCACAGAATATTTTATCAGAAGTGCCTTTCATTTACACAAAGTCCATGCCGTCAAGTTACAAGTTTTATTTGTCACATGCTGATTGTACATGTACATTGGCAGTGAAATGAAAGTGACGTCGGCACTATAGGTAAAAAGGAAAAGTAAGAATAAAATAAATAAGGTAAATAAACTTTCTTTTAACTATACAGGTAAGTAGGGTAAAAAAAATAGTCAAATAAAACTAATAAATATAACTCATATGTACAAATAAACAAGTATGCAGGGAGATAGAGTTAGAAATCAGGTAAAGTGTGTGAATATGCAGAAGACTAATTCTAGAGTGGGACGCATTGAAGACACGCCAGGTCACATCTCCATCTAAATGGCAGGAAACGCACATGTTCATCTTTATATTACATATGATCACGTCACATACACTTTCACGTTACATCCATACACTGAGCAGGTAAAGCAACAAACATGTCGGACAACCTGGATCCCACAGATCTTCCAGCTGCATTAGCACTAGCATTAGCACTAGCAGCTCTAGTAAATGTACAGGAGTCGTCTCAGCTATTGTACAGACATTACACACATACCATAGCTGAACAGAGAGAAGTCAAAAACAGAAAAGGACATAGCCAGCCTGGCATAACTATCCAATCATATTTCACCTACTGTTGCATCTTCGTATAAACAAAGATTTCCTCCTGAATACGTTTGTCTAAACGCGGATGACCAAACTGAAGACGAGACGCCACTTTTGCGTCTTGTGTTTTCATCGTCTCTGTATCAATGAAGACTTATTTGTAAAAAATAAATAAATAAATAAATAAGCAGAATTGGGTCACAATGGTTGATGGGTAGGCTAATACTGAATGAAACCTGACCAATATAGTCATTTTCATTTGTGCAATATTTGTGTTTTATTTGCAATAAAATCATCAAAGTTTTAAACTACAACTAAAACTGAGCCTTCTATCATGACAAAAATACTTTGTTAATCCGAAGCCAACTGGCCCTAAAATGGACAATTATATTATGTATTTTTAGATAGAACTTCAATGCACATCAATAAGAGTCATGTATTTTTACAGCCAGGGTCCAGTCAGAGACATTACACTTTAATTTCAATTTCAAGTCATGGTCCAATATTTAAATTATCATTTAAATTCAATACAGTTACAAGTGTAGTTTAATCATACAACTATTAAAACAAGTTTTAAAAAAGCACTTACTCAATGTTTTCTCAATTCAGAAGAAATTAATAAAAAGCAATAAAACAGAATAAAAATATATATACTATATCTACAAAATGCCCCTCAGTTCAGCTTATAATAAACATGTCCTCTTGTGGCTACAACAGCTTCTAATACGCCTTCAGCAACAGCAAAAGAGAAAACAGGGACAATATGAAAATGAGCCAAGTAAATGCTTTTAATGTTTTTAAATGATTATTTGTTTTCTTCATCATCATTTTCTTCATCATTTTTAATTACCACATTATAACATATTCTTCTTCTTCTTCTTATTATTATTATTGATAATAATAATAATAATAATAATAATAATAATAATAATAATAATAATAATAATAATAATAATAATAATAATAATAATAATAATAATAATAATAATAATAATAATAATAATAATAATAAAACACATACATTATAACTGTATGTGTTTACTAGTGTAACAACAAACTCAGAAAATACAACTAGAACTTAACCAGACCTGACCAAAAGGAAACACTTTGTGTGTGTGTGTTTGTGTGTATGTGTGTGTGTGTGTGTGTGTGTGTGTGTGTGTGTGTTAATTCCTATCTTTCTGGGGACAGTGATATGTTTACACAGTCACACCATGGGTACCTCTGACACTATGGGGACCAAAATCCAGGTCCCCACAATGGTTAAATATAAATAAAGGTCTCTCCTAGTATAATAGAAATGATGTGGCCCTATAAATATATCATATTTTTCCAGAAGTCCTCATAAAGCATGAGTGAAACAGGTGCAAAGTGAAACATGTATTTTTCAAAGGTTTGTGTTTATTTACATTTTATTTGATTTATTTTTTTACATATTTTTTAAATGTATGTATATTGTAATTTTATTTCTTTATTTTTAGTAAATTTTCAAATGTATTATTATTATTATTATTATTATTATTATTATTATTATTATTATTATTATTATTATTATTATTATTATTATTATTATTATTATTATTATTATTATTATTATTTTACATTTTCTGTTAAAAAAAATAAAGAAAGATATGTTTACACTTAGTACTTAAAGGCTACCTGATTACAAACTTGGTCCTCATAAGACATGGAAACAAGCATGTGTGTGTGTGTGTGTGTGTGTGTTTCAGAGGAAACATGTGAGCATGTGTGCGTGTACAGTCTGTGTTTGTGTGTTTGCTGGTTCATTAGCTGAGACAGCCTACAAAGGCAGCTCTATAGCCTGAGCTGACAAAAGATTGAAGGAATATTCACCTGAAGTCAGACAAACAGCTCAAGATCCCCCCATCTGTCACTGAAGGAGACAGGTGGGGGTGGGGGGGCTGACACGGAAGGAGCGAGAAGAGAAGGATAGTGAGGCAGAACAGTCCAGATACAGAGGAGGAGGCCAAGGAGAGGGAATGGATCAAAATCTAAAGTGCATTTTAGCTTGACAGCCTCCTTTTTCTCTATGTACGTGCACAACACACACACACACACACACACACACACACACACACACACACACAAATGAACTATACACCACCTTCACATGCTCACACAGCTACAAAAGTGAGCTTCTCTGCAACATTAACACCGGACTTATTAGAGGTTAATTAGGAGAAGTGGTTTGGAACTAACTTCCTGGTGTTAAGCACTCTGGTGTCTGTTCAATGGCCTCAGGGTTGGAATTTAAATCTTACTGAAGCCCAAACTGTAGCTGAGAACTTCTATTAATGATACGAACACACAAGCATAAGGATGGAATACTGGAAGGACACTGGGAAGAAGTGGATTAAGAGAAAATAAAGAACACTGGTCTGTAGAGGAGAGGACAGGGTGTGACGAAACAATCCTATTTATTACCTCCCTAAAGGAAGCATTAAATTCAGGTCCGTTTGTTTGTCTGTCTGTCTGTCTGTTTGTCTGTCTGTTTGTTTGTCTGTCTGTTTGTTTGTCTGTTTGTCTGTCAGCAGGATTACGCAAAACGTTCTCTAACGGATTTTGAGGAAACTTTAAGGAATGATAGATAATGGGTCAAGGAAGAACCCATTAGATTTTGAGCAATGAAGGTCAAAGGTCAAGGTCACACTAAAGGTCAACAGCTAAAACACATCGGTGGTATCTCAGGATTCAGACCAGATAGAATCTGGCTTTTTTTTTGCCTTCACATCATCTCACCTTCAGACATCAGATGGGTCAACACCTATGGCTCGATCACGTCACGTTTGGTGTCATATGACGCCATTTCAAGCCTTGTTGTATTAGCATTCATGTTGCTAGGATAGCAAGTGTATTTAAAGGTGGGGGGGGGGGTCAGAGGACTAATAGCTAAATAAAATAAATAGATACAACCCTCTGATGAACTGGCCACATGTCAAGGGTGTATAAAGCCTATGGCAGATGGGTAAGGCTCCAGCCCCCCCAAAACCCATCAGGAGATTCAGTAGATCAATGAATGAATGAATGAATGGATGAATGAACAAACAAGTGGTGCCCAGCACAACAAACCCCGCCCCCCTGTACATGTTTGACTTGATTTGCTGTTTCTCATCATTGTGAAAACATATTTTTGGTGAATGTGAACTTTGACCTACATTCACCAAAATTATATGGGAGCTATTTTGGACCACCTTGCACCTTTCCTGAAAATTTCACAGAAATTGGTCTAGTAGTTTTTGTGTAAAGCTGCTTATATACATACAAACAAACAAACAAACAAACAAACAAACAAACAAACAAACAGATCTACAAACACATTGACCCAAAAACAATACCCATCTCCCCTTTAGGTTAATGAATGAATTAAAAACTCCAATGCTGGATGCATGTTGTCACAGTTGCATAGGCTGCCCTGTCACATTGAAAAGGACAGTCATGTCCAACAGAATCTCAACAGCGACTGATCATCAAAGCTTTTAATTACAGATGCTCCTATTTCCATAAATCATGCATAATAAGCTACAATCTGATTTTAGACATCTTCATCTTATTGTGACTCACACCATTGAATCACAGTCTGTTGTTATGGATTCTAGTCCATTTATAATGACCTGGTAGAGCCTCTGTACTATGACGGTGTTTTTGTCCGCAGCATTTTGTAACGGGTTTTGGTGCCGTTGAGGAAAAAAGTAATGGAGTATCCCTGGTAAAATATCTCGGTTCATTATGAAACTGTGTCCAGACAAATTAGGCCATGGGCTCGAGGTAATCATTGGAAATGATGAGCAACAGCAGATGCAGGAGGAGCACACTAACAGGGTTGGATATAGTAGATATTTACTGATTAGATTGGATTTTTTTCCTCCTCATCAGTACTTTTAAGGCTAAACACATGGCACAGTGTTTAGAATGTGGAACAGGTAAAAATCTGGAGGAGACGACGATTCCTGGAGGATGGTCGTCTGTCTAAACCAGTTAGTGTTAAAGACATCATCAAAAGTCAAAGTTGGGGTTTGGTATGAAACTGCATGTACAAAGGTTGAGATTGGAGGTTGTTTATACATTGACCCACGCATCACTGAGAACATACTATGTGTCATTGTGACAGCAGAATCATTTAACATGAACCTCATTGAGAAAACTTCACAATCTTTACTGCAAAATATTGCTTTAAAATGTAAAATGATCTTAACTTTTACAGTGTATGCATAACATAATAAAAATAACTCTGTGACAGTTAACCCCGGAAGGTATAACATTTGGGTCTTTAAGGGTTAAATATGGAGGTTTGTGTTTTTAATAGTTAACATTTGGGTCTTTAAGGTTTAAATATTGAGGTTTGTGTTTTTAAGAGTTAACATTTAGGTCTTTAAGGGTTAAGTGGATTTAAAGTATGGTTTAAAAAAAAAATAACAACAGATGTGACGTTTCAGAAAACCCTCTGAGGGATGAGTGGGTGGTTTAACTATTCTTTTCTTAACAACCCCACTAATGGCCAAGTGGTCAGATGAGCAGCGAGTTTCTCCATAGGTTACAACTAGACCAGGAAGGCCATCGTTTGACTGACAGCACACAGACTCAGGCCACCATTGATCTTCAAGTCAGATGTGGAACTTGGGCTCTCAAGGCTAAATGGTAGTGACAGGGAAGCCATCCATTATATATGATCGCTCCCTGTGGAGGATTCGCCTTCACATAGTTCTGAAGATAAAAGGGGACATTGGCTGGAAGCACTTCTAATTGTTCTGTTTGATGTAGACAAAGACAGACAATTGAGAAAAGGACAGTGTCGATAAAGCAACACTTTATGACATTTAGAGGTCATAACCTGTGTTAGTACAGACAATAGATAATGACAAGGTAATGATAAATGAGAGCTTCATACCACACATTGGACACACTTGTATATTTGTATATGTACACACACACACACACACACACACATGCCTTCACCCAGTGTATCCAGTAGGTTCATTAGTCAGTGTGTTGTGTGGTAATAGTGTAGGACAGGTGATGGAGCAGAGTGTGATGATGCATCAACAACATCAGCCCTGGGTGGCGCCACCTACAGAGGCAGCAGATGGCACACATGACTGGAGAGAGAACACACGCGCACAAAAACACACACATTAATACGCACAAGCCACTGTGCACCCACAGATACACTCACGCTAGAAAAAGCGCATGCATTATGTCAACAAAATTAAACTGTTTCGAGACTGATCTCTGTGTACAACCTAAAAAACATATAACACATTCAGCCTGACAGAAACTCTGGATGAACTCAAATTGCATTAAGTTTACTTTCCTCATCATCTGCATGGAAACAGCATGGGTTTTTATCACAGACTATATTACAGAGTCTCTTAACAGGATGACATGACGCCCCCCCAAAGCGAAGCCAAAGCATCAGGATCACCCCCTTTTTGTCTCAGTTCATCCCTTTGTTTAAGGCATAGGAGCAAACTGATCCCCCTAAACATATTGTAAAAACCATGAAGTAACATGTAGATTAACATTTTAAACATGTTGAATTCAAATTTGAAACTTCTAGATTTAAAGGGATGGTTCACTATTTTTCGCATGAATTTGTATAGAATCAGCATCTTTACGCTGGTGCACCCACAGTGACTTACCACCGACAATGTCCTGTGAATGGAGTTCTGGTCCAGTTTTGGTCAAAGCAAAAGTAGTTACAGCAGGTTTCCCGGGATCAACAAAATACGTGTTTTTTTCTCAAAACATTATGTGTTCGTATAAGTGATTTATTTGCATAAATCTGTCATGGAACAAAAACTCACACCTCGTAATTGCTTTGAGCTACTTTCTCTTAATAGCGATCAATGTGTGTTGTCACTGCTAACAGCTGTGCGCTTTAGCAAACTACTTTCATCAGTTGTTTGGCAGTGTTTGTGGCTGCTACCTGCAGGCCCCCAGCTGTTAGCAGTGACAATGTGCATTGATTGCTATTGAGAGAAAGTAGCTCAAAGTAATTACAAGTTGTGCGTTTTTGTTCAGTGATGGTTTTGTTATGCAATTAAATCACTCATTTGAACACAAATTGTTTTGAGAATAAATTTTATTTTGTTGACCCCAGGAAACCTGCTGGGACTACTTTCACTTTGACCAAAACCGGACCAGAACTCGACTTACAGGACACCATCACTGTGGATGCACTCGAGTAAAGACGGTGATGCCATAAAAATGTATGTGAAAAATAGTGAACTATCCCTTTAACATAGAATGTCAACAGTAAATGGGACTGTCCCTGATACTGACCCGCAGGTGCCCACTAAACTCAGAGCAGTTAAGGTCTGTGTTCAGTGTCTTTAGAGTTTTACAAGGACAGATGTGAACAGCCAGAGCTAGGATTCAAACTGCCAACCCTTTGATTAATGTACTCTACCAACTGAACCACTGTCACCTGTTATGTTACAATTTAGAATCTTAAATGGTTAAATCTTCAGTTTTTAATACTTTTTTTTTTCAACACTTCCAATTTAAATGGCAAGACACTTTTCTCAAAACAACAGAAATACATAAATTCTTCATGCAAATTATGGTTAATATACTCTTCTTGTAAAAAAAATTGTTCTCAAATAAAAAAACTTTACATTGTATTTTCATTTACAGTTTTTTAGGTAGTAATTTTGCTCCATTTTGCTGTTAATTCTACAGTTATTTTTACAGTAAAGTAGCTACCATGTGACAAATGTGAAAGTCCACAGTATGTTAATGACACCTGAATGTAAAACACACAGAAAATTTTCACAGTATGTATGGGATTCAACATCCCATAGTGCATTATAGTCACCATCAACATCTTTGTCTTTATAACAATTTTTTAAAGGTGGACGGTAACAAGCTTTCATATTGAATAACTGTTAAATGTTGTACTGGAGGGCTAGAGTTCCCAGTTAAAGATGGATATACAGCTCAAGAAATATTGCCAAAAAGGTTGTGTGCTGCTGGGGAGATGAAAAACTAAAGGTGTAAGTAAATGAAGCTGCTGTGGTGTGATTTGCTGCTGTGCTTTTTCTTATAAAATATGATTTGATTTAAATACTCTTGCAGTCTGAAACACTAAAATGAGCTAATAAGTAAGCTAATGCTACGCAACAACTGAGACCAGCGACTGTCACGAACAAGCTCATTTGGTGCTAATAGTTTCTTGCATGTTTTTGAGTTCTAGTATTTAGTAAAACCAAACTAAGTATTGGTCCTTGAATGTGATGTGAATGACTTTGACAACAGCTCAATGACTAGGTCAGAGCTCCTCTAAAACTACACTTTTTTTGGACTTTATGTTAGTTTTATGTTGATAGTTTTTATGGTTAGTGCACTCCTAACAGTGGTCAAAGGTCATAGAGTTTTGTATAAATGCAATATGTAGTAGATGTGAAGCCAAACATAACCAATGACATGTGGGACAAAGTAGAAATCCAGATACACTACCATGGCCTGACTCAAGAGTACAACAAAAAGAATCCAACAGATCATTAATTAAGAACAATTAACCATATGTTATTGTCAATTATCCAAACATTAAAAACAATACAACCCAAAAAAATACAACCAAAACCAATGATGTATGTATAGGACAGTGGTTCTTAATGTTTTTGGACGTATGGCCCCATTTTAACATTTAATTTCTAGTGACCCCAAACATACAAAAACAGAGACTTCTTTTTTGTTAAAAATAATTTATTTTGGATCATATATTAGTTTGCTCTACTATGTTGCAAATAAATGGTAATTTTAAGACAATGTTTAGATTATATAATGTATATTATTATGGACTGAGGCAGTCTAGCCAGGTGTAGATTACTGCACAAAGTGAGAATTTTATTTTACTTGGCCAGGATATGTACAGTCAGTCCAGCTTGTATTTACAAACCTGACAGTTAATACTGAACAAACAATCATTCAAACTATGAATTATGAAAGAGCTGCAGCATCTGAAACTAATTTGAGTTTCAATTTGTCATGTCTTTCTCAACTTGCCATGTATATATTTTTATTAGTAATTTCTTTTTTTTTTTTTTTATCAATTACTAGAAATTTCAGAGGACCTCCTTTGAATTCCAGGCAATCCTATGTGGGGTCCCGACCCTGAGGTTGAAAAACATTGGTCTAGGTAGTTTGGCAGCACAGTCCAAATGAGCATTAAGAAAGAGAAAGGCTGAATGTTCCCCAGGTTTTTTCCCCGGCAGAAGCTCAAGGTAGAGAAGTTTAGGCCATCAGAACATCTAAAGGTAGTACAAGTGGGTCCATCTTTTAAAGGGGACATATCATGACCATTTTCCACAAGTGAACACAGTTCCCTGGTGTCTCAGTGACCTGTCGGTGACATGCTTTGGTCAAAATACCACACTGATGAAGAGATACAGCAGCCTCTTCAACCTGGAGAAACAGACCTTTTTAAAACACTTGCTTTTAGTGCTTCATGCTTTCATGCAAATGAGGCACAGCTGACTCCACCCCTCGATTCCATATAATTCAGAGAGGAGAAAAAAATGGAACCTAAGAAAGTTGAGGCAGAGAAAAAGAGACAAAGACAGATGGAATAAAATCAGCTGAAGAGAATCAAAGTGGACTGAGTGCTGAGTTTTACAGCCCTGGTGCCTTCAGGTCCTGGTCCGTGTTCGGGTCCAGTTCATCTGGACTTGGGCCAGCTAGAGGAGTCATGACACCACGGTCCCACCCCTCAGACCAGCCCATCTGATCAACCAGGATCAGACCAACCACCGACCCGCACGCATGCACAGTGACCAGGGCTAAGACCCCAATGAACCGGACACACACCAGGACTACTGATGGAGAGTAATGGAAGATCTGCGAGTCTGAGCAGAGGTCACCGTGACCAGTAGGTGGGGTTAGCTAAGCTGGTGGGGTGGGATGGTATTGAAATTAATCTATGCATGTGACACACGAAGCATAGAAAATCCAAAATGGAGCGTTTTCATCCCCCTCCAACAAGAAATGGATCAGAAGAAAAGGAGAGTGGGTGAGGTTTTTTTTCATAATTTAAGGGTCTCCTCACACACAGACAACAAATATTTGTGTTGTAAAAATATTAAAAAGTGCATTTTGCATGATATGTCCCCTTTAGGGAAGAGAAACTTTGTCTTCAATAAAACATTTATAGGAAATGCAGTGAACTGTGATATTTGCCTTCAATCTATAATTACATTAGGAAACAGTACAGTGTTGTATTTTTATTTTTAAGCGATCTGTGTTTTTGTTTAAGTGTGGTCTTTTTGCCACATGTCTCTTGAGAACCTGTAACTGTTACACAGAACTGTCTGTGATGCTATGTAACTACTTCTTTCAGTCAGTATGACTTCTAGCTCAAAATTTCTTGAGGCCTCAAAGTTAAATTAGTGCCTCCGTATCATTTTCATGCACATTGTAACTTTTATCAGAATATTATTATTACATAACTAACCAATGTTCTTGTTCAAATGCACCTCCATAACCAGGGAAACACACAATAGGAAAACACAATATGGTCTATGATTTGCAGAAATAATGAAGAGCAATTGCTGAAGATCTCAATCAATCTTTCATCCTGCTTCTCTTTCACTGCTGGCTAAATGCTATCTTCAGACATTCTTTCTCAGAACTAGTAATTTCATGTAATCACAGAAATGATCAGAAGAAGGTATGCTGACGTACAGTCAAATATCAGCTATCTCCATCACAGCGGCCACGGTGCCTTTGGGAGAGTGGGAAAGGTGTGCTCGGAGGCTGGACGTGACATTTGGTTGGCTGAAATTAGCATAATCACTCTGATGGGAAGCTAATCATGACAATTGCTCTAACAATACCACTGATTAATGTTGTGGGGAAAAACTTATGGTTATAATCAAGTTTCTTAGTGTACTTTCTGGCCATTTTCTATGCAAATACTGACACACAAACACACATGATACACTCTTCTTAGCAGGTAGGTATGTTGAACTGGTTATATATTTAACTCACCCTACATTAAAAAAAAGAAAAACCAAAAAGTTGTTTTATTATAGTGTTTGATTTGTCACTACTTTTTTAGTAAGATCTTCCTATTGTAGAAGGCATTATAGAAGATAAATGACATTAGAGGAAAACAACAATAAGGGTTTTTACCTCCAATCTGCAATTAGTTAAGCTCACCTTGTATTGTTCATTTTAATCATTATAAAAATGATCAATACTACTACTACTACTAATAATAATAATAATAATAACATGACATTCATTCACTCTCACATTATCCCTCTGGTGGTGTTAAACTACATTAGTATCTACAGTTGTCCTGGGGCAGACTGACAGAAGCATGGCTGCAAATTCATGCCTAAGGCCCCTCTGACCACCACCAAGCATTCATACACTAGTGTGAGTGGTACTGGACGCCATGATGATGATAATCCATCATCTTGCCAGCCGATCATCGGCCATTAACAGAATGCTAGCACATTGTGGGCAATAAGAACTCAAACTGTAAGAAATCAAAGGTTCAGTAAAGTTTTTACTTCAAACCCACAGTGAACTCTCAAGAACTGCATTCAAATGTGAGCGCTGTCAGCGACAATTTGATGAAATAGACAATTTTTGCGTCTTGCTCCATAGGGAAACATTCATTTTGCACTCCGTCAATTGCCCCCAGTGGAATTCTGATAGAACTGCAGCCAAAAAGCCACTACAATGGGACTGCATAGTGAGTGGAGCGGCTGTCCTTAAAGAGGTTGTGTTTGGACTCATTCACAGCTATGTGGCAACTTGTTTGTGCAGTTACCATGGAGACAGTGTGGTGAGAGGTGTGTGCTGCTCCCAATAGGTTAGTACAAATGACAGTAGAATCACAGTATCCTTTGTAAAAGCATAATATTAAATAAACTGTGCAGTCATGCCTGTTTCTTTCATATGTCATTGTATGCCAGTATTTAAAAATTCTCATAAAATAAGATCACATCAGTTAATTACTTTCGCCAAGGAGGTTATGTTTTTGCTGGCGTTTATCTGTTTGTCTGTCTGTGTTCAAGATAACTCGAAAACTTATGGACGGATTTTGATGAAATTTTCAGGGTATGTTGGAAATGTGAACAGGAATAACTGATTTCATTTTGGGGGTGATTGGGGTGGGGGGTGGGTCTACCTTGGCGGAGGTCTGCGCTCTCAGAGTGCTTTTCTCGTTACAGTAGTTTTCATGTTTTTAAGAAAGCAGGATCCTATAATTCAAAAACTTGACATGATAGAGAAAAATTTAGACCAGTTTTGGATTCTACGCCCAATGGCCCAGAAGCAGGACTCAGTCAAAAATAATTAATTTTAAAAGCTTTATTGTTAATTTCAGGAACCCAGGTTGCTGTATGGCAGATGGTCTGATGACTTGCAGTTGGGACAGCAACTGGGGAGCAAGGCAGAAGAAAGGTCAAAATCCAGGCATGAGTCAACACCCGAAAAATCAAAGTACCAAAGGAAAATCCACATGTCTTTACCAAGGTCCAGGCGGGGGTCACAACAAGGGCCTAGAGTCCAAAACGAGACAGACGAGGGCAAGACAGTCTCAGGGTCCCAATCAGGCGAAAGGTCAGATACCAGGTGGCAGGATTCATGTGACAAGACAGACAGGGGAAAAACGACAGACAGAAGCCAGAGAACCAAACCAAGTCATACACAAAGACGGTAAACCACTTATTTACTTCGTCCAAGGCAGACAAACTTTTAATTTGACACATGAGGGGGTGGGCCTTGTAAAGGACAGAAAACAGGTGGGACACATCAGGTCAAATGAAAGGGGCATGACAAACACCAGTCAACAAAGGAAGTAAAACAAGACAGTGTGAACAAGAACCCACATATCAAAATAAAAGCCCAAACACTAACAATGACAACAAAAACAGGAAGACAAACAGAAAAACGTCAAAACAAGACACTGAAAGTCCAGAATGTTACACCCAAAAATTTGCTTAAAAAACTGTTAAACTGACCTCATTATTGGGGGTATAGTGCACTCCAAAATCGAGTGCCCCACGTGGAAAATGAATGAACTGCAAGCAAATGAAACCCAGGAATGTGCTGTGAGTGCAACTTCTGACTATAGTAGACATTCTGTGGTCCAAATATAATCAGTTGGCAAGTCTGACTACAGCTAATCAGAGGAATATTGAAACTTAACATGCTAGACAACAATTGACAGCTATTTTGGAATCAGGATGACAATTTTCATCTTGATCATCATAAGAATCTAACTGAACAGATTTTGTTTCTAAAAATTGTGGTGATACTGTGGTGCAGTGGTTAGCACTCGTGCCTCACAGGAAGAAGGTCCTGGGTTTGAATCCAACAACAGTCAGTGTGGATCTTTCTGTGTGATGTTCTGCCTGTGTCTGCGTGGACGACTATCAGTGACATGCACTGATAGTTTAATTGATTACTCTGAAATTGCCCATAGGTGTAAATGTGAGGGTGGTTGTTTGTCTCTTATGTCACCCCTACGATGAACTTGCGATTTGTCCAGGCTTGAACCCCAACTTTGCCCTCAAGTGGCTGGGATAGGCTCCATGTGACCCTAGTGTGGATAAAACAGACCTGGAAAATGGATGGATAGATAGGATGTTCCCCAGTAAATTATTATTTTTTCTATTTTGAAGGAGGATTAAAATGTGAACATTTTGATGATGTATTGTCAAAATGTTTTACCTAACAGTGCGGACAAAATTAATCCTAAATATATAGGAAAATGTTAGATTATAATTATCATGATTGGGATAAAAAATACCTAGAAAAACCCTATGTAATTAGCAATACATAAAAATAACAATGGTGCACCAATAATCTCATACAAATGAAAAACAGAGCAAAAAAGTTATGTCAAGCGAGACTATGATAAATAATGTGAGGATGTGACCTTTGAACTGCAGTCATAATGATATTGTGACCTTGGTGTTTGTAAGTGCCCGATCAAATCCATGAGTAGCTCATCAGAAATGAATACTGCGGCAACTGGAGCTGAACCGACCACAGCAGAGCAGAGCAGGCAGTGAACACCTCTTCATCTCTCCAGCACCTTCCTTTGTTGTAAATAAAACATTATTTCAGATGTTCAATTAAGATAAGTACCCTTAATTTAAGACCTCAGTCAATGTGCTGCCATCATTATTCAACCCACAGAGCGCCAGGGCCTCGGCTCCAGCTCTGGACTCAAACACCATCAGTCAGAAAGCACTGGAAATCACAGTCTGTACTGCACTCATTTACTTAACAAGGAGAAAAGAGGAGAGGAGAGGAGGAGGAGAAGAAAGGAGAGGAGAAAAGAGGAGAAGAAAGGAGAGGATAAAAGAGGAGAAGAGAGGAGAGGAGAGGAGAAAAGAAAAGCAATGAAGAGCAGAAAAGAAGAAGAGAAGAAGGAGAGAGGAGAGGAGAGGAGAGGAGAGGAGAGGAGAGGAGAGGAGAGGAGAGGAGAGGAGAGGAGAGGAGAGGAGAGGAGAGGAGAGGAGAGGAGAGGAGAGGAGAGGAGAGGAGAGGAGAGGAGAGGAGAGATAATAAAAAAGAGAGAAGTATAATAAAAAAAAGCAGAAGAGAAATTATCAATAAAACAAAAACAAAACAAGTCTCTCTCATAACACAGAGCAATACTTTGTACATTATGTACCAGCTAATAAATAATCAATATGATAATTATGTAAATAGATTTTATTATTCAAATTAATGGTTGTAATGTGGAACTTCCAAATGAAAATCAAATAAAAATTTCATTTATAAAGCACCAAATCATAATAAAAGTTATGTGTTGACACTTTACATACAGAGCTGGTTGAAAGCAGACTCTTATAAGAGTGACTGAGCAGCATGTCATGTGACAACAGAAGAAAAGAGAAGAAGGGGAAGAAATAGAGCATCCGAAATGAGACAGGAAATGAGACAGTAAAGGAGACAGTAAAGGAGATGAGTGGAGAGGAAAGAAGAGGTAGAAGACAGGGAAGTTTTCTACTCAGATTTGTCCAAAGTTTGGACTAAAGGCTACTCTACTGAGCTTCTACACAAATGCCAAAATCTAAGTCATGAACAACTTCCAGGGCAGATATATCAAGTCCTTGACAGTGTAAAAAGCCTCTGAGCTCTCATCTGATTGTAAGGGGACTTTGTTTGTACTTGGTTACAGCGCTGATACAAGATTAGATAAACTATGCACTATCTGCACCCTGCATCTGTTTGACTCTGCAAAGTGCACTTTCCAATTCCACTGATGACCTTCACTGACTGCTGGGGTGGCACACACTCACACTCAGGAAGGAAAAGGAAAGGAGGACAAACCTATAGTCCTCCTATACCTATTGTATGAATACATACAAATGCAAAAATACATCCAGTCAGTCCAACCTTATCACTGATGAATTCTATACATAAAAACAGCAGAGCAGGAACCCAACCACCTCTTCAAATGAAAGAGACTGGACGTGTAACTAAGGTTAAATGGACAGAATTGTGCTGAGCATTTTTACACTTAATATTTCAACCTGACAATGTAGGGACCACATGTACAGACCCTTATAATGGGAGCCAGCTGGTTTGTTTGACATGCTAGTATCTTTAAAGGTGTCATTCCATGGTTATATTATTAATATTACTGTGTTCTCCATTGTTATTGAATACATTGTGTGTTGGTTCTATTAAAAAAAAAAAATGTCCGGATTGTTTTGTTTCCAGCTGTTTTTTCACGGTAGAAAAATGACTTGAGGTGTTTACCGGTACTTCCACATACATGTCTATGATGTGGTGATGAGGCATCTCTGATTGGCTCAGAATGTATGAAGAAACACTCCCCTCTCCCCTCTCGCTGTGTGTGTGTGTTTACCTTTACCAGAGTAGTATCAAGCTAGGTTTTGTGCTGTTGCTTGTTCTGAAAATGTGGAGGGAAAAAATTAGGCTTTATTTCCACAGAGAGCACATGAACCAGTTTGATCCGCCATTTTTCTCAAGTTTGTGCAGCAGCTACTGTGGCGCCGTCTTCTCTTGTAGAAGCTAATGCTAATGCTACTTCAGATTCGCTCCAATTGGGGACGGGCTTAACCCCACGTGGGTGACGCTAAAGTCCATCTGACGTCAGGTGGACCAGCTTTTCTGGGTCCCTTGTTCCTCTTATTGTTTTGCGTGAAAGCGACATGCAGCCAGTGGAGGTGACAAAGCACTGTCAAAGGCAGCATGTGTTAGTAAGTCGGGATGACCCATAAGATTCCAAAAGCAGCATGGAAAAGTGGTCTTCAGTGGAATGGCACCTTTAAAGAGTTCGCCAGGTACTTTTACTGATGAGAGAATTAGCCGAATCATCCATGCTAATGCTATCAGGGTGATAGCCAATCTGAAGTTCCGAAGGTGACAGCAGCGAAATCTCGTGGGATGATATTTCATGAGAGTTACGACGCTCCTGCCTAGAAGAACCGTCAATGGAAAAACGTTCAAAGTACAAATATACTTTGTCGAAATTTTAGGATTATCGCAATTGTTTTGGGAAAAACTGTAATGGAAACGCAGCTATTGTATCGTCACTTTCCAGTTCCACTGATGACCTTCACTGACGGCTGGGGTGGCACACACTCACACTCAGGAAGGAAAAGCAAAGGAGGACAAACCTATAGGAGAGTATGGACACATACAAATGCATCAGTCCAACCTCATCACTGATGAATTCTATACATAAAAACAGTAGAGCAGCAACCACCTCTTCAAATGAAAGAGACTGGACGCGTAACTAAGGTTAAATGGACAGAATTATTCAACTGTGTCCTGGGATGAATAAATACATATACACACACATATAAATATGTACACTTAATGAAAAGATCCAAAACAAAATATATGCAAGGGTGACCTGGAAAAGGAGAGAAGTACATAAGCACATACAGATCGCTCTATTACTGTGTTTCATTAAATAAATGCAGGAGGGAGACGCTCTGTTTCTCATTGAAATGCAGTATCCATCAGTTTAATACCTCCCTGAAGGGCAACAGTGAGCTCTTGTAGCTCCGGAGGCTGAACTAAAGTGAATGCTCTGAGGGGCTGTAGTGGATCTGAGACCACGGTCACTGGAACTGAAGTGTCCTAAATATAAATGTGCTGCGGTTGTCGGTGCGAGGCTCAGCTCCATCATATTAGTCGACTATCACGGACAGAGGAGCCGGCCATTTACAACGCTGACCTTCTGAAGCTGAACAAAGACTGGGGCTGTTCCTGTTTTAAGGTTCGCTGTTTGGATGCGGCTTGTTTTTCCTGCTGTTGGGAAGAAATTCAAACAGATGTGATTCACAGCCTCTCATATGAGTTCAGCGCTGCAAAAGAAAACAGTGAAAACTTGCAAGACCTGGCACATCTATTCCTAGCCGGAGTTTCTCACTTTCTCTACTCTAGCTAGTGTTAATTAGCAACCTCATTAGCAAGACGTCATGTGAATGCACTTTCTGCATTTATCTTCCACTAGTTCTCATTTCGCAGAGAAGGAAGATGAACAGAGTATTGGTAAAGGGGGAAAATAAATGAAAACAATCTCCTAAATGTTTAAACACAGGGAAAGGAAAGTAATTAACTTCGGCTACACTCATGAAATCTATTTGGGTGTCCGTGCCGTACCACCTTTTTTATTTTTATTTCCTTTATGTTTTTTTTTTTTCTTGTATTAGAACCAAAGAAAGGTTGTTCAAACACATCTGGGGTATATTCATAAAGGTTATCCATGCAAAGAGGTGGAAAACCTGAACAGTGGTGGTATTTGGAATAGTTCAGGTGCATCCATGAACTCACTAACACCAACCGGAACCAGAAAAAAATGCTGATAATGACTCAAAATTAGAATTACAAGAGTATTTTATATTTTATTAATATAATTAGAATTACAAGAGTATTTTATATTTTATTAATACAATTAAAATTACAAGAGTATATTACATTTTATTAACAATATTCCGCTAAAACTGAAAACAGATTTCCACATGTGTTATGTCATACATGTAACTATGATTAAGGACATATGTTTGGGTTTGTTTTATTAGTCATAGTTGGTTTAACATTATAGAATTTTCTGATATGAAAAGAAGATAAATAATCATTGTAAAGATAAAAGTTGTGAAAAATGTGAAAGTATAAAAATGAGGACTTTTAAAAGGCTAATTAAGGACAAAGTCAGAAAGAATTAATCAAAACTAAGACTTAAAATAAATATAGAGGTGAAAAAAGTATGTTATTAATTGAAATAAGACTAATAAATAGAAACCACAACTGTAATGAACAAAGGACAATTAATGTGAAAATTGTTTTTATTTTGTCCTTCATTCCAGGAGTATACGGTTAAAAAAACTTCTTCAAATGGCCTTATATGGCTTTAAATACAATCTAATGTCAGCAAGATGTGAAAATATGAGGACATTCAAATTAAACACAATGACAAATACAACAGACTAATTCACATTTGTGTGATATCGCAAAAGTAAAAATATAGAAAACTGAAATCTCACATCGGATCAAAACACACGTTTTCACTTAAAACTTGTAAATCCATGTATTATTATTGTCTGCAAACAGCTGTGACATTCACTCCATTTATTATTAGCGATGAGTATATTTTACTTTTTAAAAGCTCACATTTATATTAAACATAAACTTTTAGACCTATTTTTGAGCAACACATTTAATTGGTTCAAAGTTTAAAAGTGGAAAACATGTGAATCCAGTCCAGACCAAGTGACAAACATCATCTTAGAGTATTCATCCTAATATTCGGGACATAAAAGAGCAGATCACATCCTAATAGATACTGGATATGACTCCTGTGTCCGCTTCCTCTGCTGTTGCCAGTGTCCCTGTTCTTTGGCCACACCTCTAATGGGTGTGGTTTATCATTCTAAAATGGTCACCTGAGCAGGTATCTCTCTCTCTCTCTCTCTCTCTCTCTCTCTCTCTCTCTCTCTCTCTCTCTCTCTCTCTCTCTCTCTCTCTCTCCACGCCATTTTGTAGGGGTGCCTGAATTTTTAGTGAACTATTTATAATCACTATATAGTGCACTCAATGTATCCCACAATACACCGCAAAATGTAGTGGACATCAATGGTCACTAACCAAAGCACTATATCCCATCATGCATTGCACGGGTCGAAAAATGGGCGATGGATGGGCAGATTTAGTCTTGAATTAAACACGGACAGATTGACATTGGACGGCATACCAGTGTTCTGTAAAAATGGGCATCCCATCAGATTGGGCTACCAAACACTACTGAGCATGCACATGACCACCAAACTGAGAAAAAACCTGTCAATTCAGGACATAAGTAATACTTTGAAAGTAGATTTATTTTATTGTGCTTTTGACCAGTAAGTATATAAGCAATCACATACGTACGATAGATTGGATATTGATGTTAGTAAGTTTTAAGTAAGTAAGTTGTTATTGTTTATATTAGTTCAACAGATGCATAAAAATAGCCCACCTTATGAGTAATTAAATCTAAATACAATATTAGGAAAATAAAATATTTTTTAAAAAGTCTACCTATAATGTCAATAGTAATGTTTCTAAATGCAAAGTAACATATTTTGATGGAATAATGTGAATTTGTACAGATTATTGTTAATTTTGGCTGCTGGTAGCTCATTTTGATAGGGATGCCCATTTTGACAGAACACCAGCAGAGCTACAGGAGCTGTTAAGTAAACGCTAAGTTTGTCTGTTGGATGACAGGCACCAGAGACAAGAGTTGTTTAACAGTTAATAACAGTTAACACAGTTGTGAGCCACGTTTATTCAGTTTTTTTTAATTTTATTTTATTGCACAGAGTAATTTTTTTTTTTAAACGCCTTTTATTTTGTGAGAGATGACACTAGTACGTTTTAATTTTTCAAGGGTGATTAAACTGCGCCGTAATAGTGTCCGTAAAGTTTTCAATTGAGTTCATTATGTAGCACACGACATTTATTCCCCTATATAGTGAGAAGGGAGTGAGTGGGTGGTTTTGGACACAGCCTCACAGTGTTACTGTGGGTGTCCTGCTGACCTCATGGCTGACACATTGACACAGTTAGTTTTTTCCTTGTTGTTGTTTGATTCACACACACTGAACACTGATGACATCAGTGATATCCACCAGGACTCCCTTGTAGAGCTGCACAATATATTAGTTGAGAAGCGACATCGCAATGTACATGTATGCAATAGTCGCAATTATTTTTATTTATTTGTGTTTTTTTTTTTTTCATTTATAATCTATTATGTTTTTTTTGCCTTTTAAAATTCATTAATTCATTTTTATTCAACTTTTTTTTATTATTAATTAATATAATTATTATAATTTTTTTTCACCACTAATCTATTTAACCATTTGCGTCGCCACCACACAACTGTTATATACTCCTCAATATTTTTTCATACCGCAATAAGATTTAAAAAAAATCCCAATGTCAGTTTTTTTTTCTAATATCATGCAGCCCTACTCTGTTGTAAAAGAGGTTCTTAATCTAAATGAGAAAGTTCCTGGTTAAAAAACTAAAAACATATGTGCCATCTACAGGCTGCACTTAGAGTTGTCTTTCTTTTGTTAAGTGAAACAGGAGGAGTGTCTTATATTACATTCATCGTACTTAGGTTTGTAACACCACATTAAACAATGTAATAAACAGCAGCACAGTCCATTCTCTGTCCATTAGCATGTGTGTGTGTGTGTGTGTGTGTGTATGAGGCTAAGGTCAGAACTCTTTGGTTGGTTGATTCTCTCACAGTTTCTCATTGGTTGGTTGATTCTCTCAGGGTTTGTAAGTCCAACCCCCTCATAACAAAAACAGATTTGACCAAATTCTTAACGACAAACAACAAAGAGTGTCATTTGTTAAAAAAAAAAAAAGAGGACAGGAAGTAAGAGGAGGGTGAGACCGAAGGGGGCAGTGACAGTGATAGAAAGTGTCCTACCCCCACCACCCCCACCCCCAATCCACCCCACCCCCCACTGCCCCCTGAGTGGCAGGGTCTGTGCAGCCTGTCAGCCTGTCTGTCATCACCATGCCTTAGTATTCTCCTTAAGTCCATCTGCCTGCTCATTATACACAGCCTCTTGTTCTAGACTGACATGTTTTCTTTACATCGATATTTTCATTGCCCCCCCCCCCCCCTTCAATGTCCCCAACCCCAGTAAGCTTCCCCATGAGGTCTACTTTCAAGTGAAGTAATATTTCACATTAGAAACTTTCTTCATCCTGGCTGATGTTCCAATATGACATAGTAAATAAATAAATAAATAACCAGAGTGTGTTTTATCACTGCCACAAACAGGCCGATACAGCTCCACCTCCACCTGCCGTGACAGGACACTCTACTCATATCTCAACTGCTTTCACGCCACAACTTTAATTTCCTAAAAAAGACAACATTGTCCAAAGCCAAGGTTAAAGGAATGACCAATTTAATAACTATCTTAGCTGTGCTATCTTGGCGACTGAAGGAGAAAGTAGTCGGCCAAAACAAGATTAAGCAAAAGTGCTGTTAGTGCTGCAGCGTCATCGTGTTGGAAATCTGAGGACTAACAACATAAAGAAAATGTGTTGCTTTTGGTCACATTGGCACCTGAACCACTTCCAGAATGATTCTGTGTTTTGACTTCATTGTTATTCAAACGTTTCGATATTTTCTTACCATGAGTGTTTTGAATGTTCTTGCTTCAGATTTGTGAAATGGCAGTAAATGTCATCATTGTCTCTGCTCCTCCCACAATTAATCCATGGTCTACCACACTGGAGTCAGTATTCTTGACTGTTTGATATGGAGTCAGAAACAATATGGACCCAGATGCAAGATTCAGAAGCAAAAATATGTTTTTAAATGTATTATAAAAACAGTATTTGGTAGGTGAATGGATTGCTGTACTGCGGATCGTCAGGTGGCACATGTTCAGAACAGTAACTGAGGGGCAGGGCAAAAGGATGGTTAGTATACAGGCAAGGGTGAGAACCAGAAAACAAAACAAAACAAAAAAATCGTTAATTGAATACAGGCGAAGGTCAAACTGTGGGTCCAGGAATTACAATGGGGCCAAAGGGGACAAGGCTAACTCTTGGTCAGGCACATGCGCAGGATCTGGTAACAAAAGGCAATACTCAGGCAGCAGGTCAGACAGGGGGATAGACAGACATAAACCATTAAACCAGAACAAGTAATACATAGACAAGACCAAGACATACAGAAGACCGCTTATTTTGTCCATGAAAGGCAGACAAACTCACACTACAAACAGAGACAAGAGGAGCTTATATGTTGTAACAACTTAAAAATCCCACGGTATTTGAACACACCAGTAATGTGCCTCTTTCGCACGGTATACGACACGTAAACTGTTTAACAATCAATCAGTGGGAGGTTTTAAAAAAGAGACACACCCCTGTCAAGGGGACAAAAAACACGGAGTAAGTGATGGAGCAACAGCTCATAGACAGTGTTATGTACGACAGTGAAACCGACAACTACATACGTACATTCAGTAAAAAAAAAATCAGAAATGAACCACACTAAGAATCATTTGGAACTAATGGAGACGTTAGACAGTGGTCTGAGTCTGTGTCCTCAATACAACATTTGGATCAACTATTAATGTAACTATGGATGTAAGATGTGTTACATTTATGCTGTAAAAAACATTTCTGAGAATTGTGTGGCATGAATGAGGAACCAGTAAGGAAATACTGTAAAATACTGCATGTGGGAACTATAACTTCTATTCTATTCTCTTGGCTGAGCTGTAAATTACATAATAAGAATCATTAATTATTAATCATACTGCAATAACAATAAAAAGTTTGCATTCATTTGATGATTAATTTGATGATTTGACATTTATCATGATAATACTCCATATCAGCTGATACAGTATATAGACATTTTCCATCCTTGACTACAAACACCAGCGCATATTTCAACAAAGATCAACATATGAAAACATTCGATTCTAATGTTGTCTGGTAAAGGTTCATACTGTCTTTCGAATATGAAAGACACTTCATTTATTAGACGGGGGTAGTTGTTTGTTTACCTGCTCTAGTAGCATCAGCCACTTCCTGTAGCCTTCATCAAAAGTGTCACATGACATTACTGTGACGTGTCTTATATACCATATATACCTACAAGATGCGTCACAACAACATCATGTGAAAGTAGCTGAAACTTTTAAAGCAGGTAAACAAACAAACAACTGTCCCTGTGTGACAAATCAACTAGAAAAGCACTCAGGCAAACGCAGATTCCCCAAAAGCAGATCAGCGCTCCTCCCCATAAATGAGCATATTATTTAGCAATAGGTTTCACTTTCACCTCTGAGAGTGGTGGTCTGCCCTGACCTACCAAATAAAAAAAACATGTGCGTGCCTCCTCGACGATCACCACTAAAATAATCATTTGTTCCTCGTGCTTGTATGAACATTTCCATTCTATCTGAATCTGTCCATAATGAGGTTAACAGTCAGACAGACAGACAGACAAACTCTTGTGGAAACCTAACTCCACTGTTCCTTGGCTGAGTAATTACTTACAATCAGATCAGAATATATAAAAAAAAACTGACTTTGGGAAAGAAAGATAAAAAAAATAAAATAAAAAAAAAACATGTCGAAACAATCTAGCACACGTTTAGCATCAGTCCAAAGAGGTGACACCTGGATGGATGGAATATTTTAGAAACTGGACCATTCAATCGTGTTACATAAAAATGGAGTTTATAATAGGATGTGCACTTTGTTTCTTGTAATAATATGCTGGTGGGTGGAAATACTGCCACATGTGCTTTCATGTTTCCTATTCCATGTTATCTGTCAAGTTTTCAAAGAGAGGAAGTCTGTCAGTGGGGCAAAAGACCCCAATGCTTACAGCGTCACTCTCATTATATACCTAAAAAACAAGACAGATATTCAATTTAGATAAGTCCCCAGACCACGCTCGCCTCGCCTCCATGAGACAATGCTCTATTTCTCTCGACCATGCTCGACAGAACATGGATGCTGCATTGTCCCTCACTCCAACAAGGCTAAGCAGAGGAAATTTCCAATTATGGATCGAAAGGACAGTGAGGAGAAAAGCTATATAGAGAGAGGGGGGAGTAAGAGTGAGAGTGAGAGTGAGGAGGAAGCAAAACAAAAAGACCAGGGAGGTACCATTAAAGGGAGTCTCTCCTTTTGTGGGGGTCGCTGTGTAGTTCTTATAGTTACCTAAATTCTGACAGGGAAAAAAAAAGTTGATTTCCTTTGAGTGTGTGTCTTATGGGATGCTGCAAAGGAGGAAAGTGTGGGAGAGAGACAGAGTTAGACAGACAGGACATGTGATTGTTAGCTAAACTAAAGGTACAGACAGCTAGAAGTAGACAGAAATAAATCACAGGGGCACCTGAATGGTTTTTCTACACCTCCTGTAGAGAAGAAAAATAATTAGAAACACTCCCTGCCGCTTGAGCACAAAAAAATCTGCAACAGACCAGTACCTGGCAACTATGTTAATATAGAAATAATATCACCCATCATTGCTCTTCATGTGTTGAATGCTTATCATTTATGAGTACATCATGGTGACAATAGAGTTGAATTGAATTTAAAAGAGATGAGCTGTCACATAATATTCATCATCACTCAATGCAACTTAAACAGCTAACTCATCTGTGCATCCTTTGTTGTTGTTGTTTTTTTTCCATGCCGGCGTTTGGGTTCTTTTGTACAGTATGTAATGATATAATATATAATGGATGTGATTAGATCTTAGCACATTTTCAGAATGTAACACCATCCTCTGGTTTACTGAACATTTTGCAAAACCATAAATCATGTATCTGAATTTGTCCCTTTTGATAACAGCTTGCTCTCCAATAGTGCAAAAACACACACCCACAAAACATATCCTTCCCAAAACAAGCTGTTGGGCTCGCAGTAATGAAAAGGGAGTCAACTGCCTTCAGGTGCCACTGTGCTGATGTGTGTTGGCAGGCGCTGCCTTCACCAGTGTAGAAAAACACAGAGAAATCTGCTCTGCTGTCCTGCCTCTCTCAACCATGGAGGACAGCAGAGGCTGACTGACAGGATTTGGAGCAGCTTCTGGGATCCACAGCCAAGACCCAGACCACAGCCGCCTGCCTCGCTCCGAGGAGGAGGTGGCTTTTCACACTCCACTGGGCCCAGATGAGCCACTGGATCTGTCAGTACCACATGCACGTGTGCATGTGTGTAAATGGCCTTTAGAAGTGCTGACTATCAACCAGCCTCACTCATCTACATCACTTCCCAATAAGATTGTGTGCTTTTACTAATGACTAATATCATGTTTATCTGATGTAAATTTGGGGTACGCAGTATGGCTGTCCACTGTGATCATTCAAATACCAGAGTCATGTGGACAGGTCAGATTACTCACTGACTCTTTGGGTTGCCTCAGTGCACTGGAACATCCATGAATATTTCCTCCAGCTAATAAAGGTACCATCATTAATATTCAAAGACTGTGGTGTGATTTATAATGGGAAACACTACAGCAGTGTTCATAAGGGGCTAGCCACCATCCCACAGGTAGACCAGAAAAGGTCCCCAGCACTTTTTGGTACCTTGAACAGTTCAAAGAACATACTGGAGAATATCAAAAGGACCTGGTCTACTGTACAGAGTCAGTGTGCTCAACGGCACTTTTTCCACTAACTGTTCAAATCTAATGAATAGACTCTGGTTATGCAAGGTCCGTGTAGCCCACTGACACAGGAGGCAGTTTGGAATATAGGGCACCAATCCAATGTGGAGATTTCAGAGACTCATGAGGGACCTTTCATCAATATTCATGAAGGATTCCTGGGCTTCCCTACTGTATGGAGAGGCCTATTTTAATATTCATTAGGTTGGGATTGTGATCTGCTGTGGGTGTGAATAGTAACAGAGGGAAGCCCTTTTCATCAGTAATAACACAGAGGGAAATGCTGCAGCTTCAGCACCATGGACAGTTCTGCCTGAGTCAGTCTGATTTTAGGCCGGAAATAAAAAGTGCAGTGTTTATATGACAAGAACGTACAATGGGAACATATGAAGGCAACATAGGAATACTGGAAAAACATATAGGAAAGTGTAGAATAGAGCTATTTTATGTTTCTATTTTATATTTTATGTACATTTTGTGTTCATATGACGGTGTACGGTAAATGCCATTTCTGGGGACATTGTCTAGAATTCAATAAAAGTTCAAGTTAGGGATTTTTTTTTTAAATATATAAACAAATCTATATTTTGAAGCCATATTTATCCTTGTGTGACTTTAAGAAGTTGTGTCCACCAGTGAATGAAATGAAAAACGTTTGGTAACAAAAGGTCAAAGGTCAGGGTTACTGTGACCTTAAGTCTGCCCATTCTATCGGATGTGAAATATCACGAATGCCTTGAGGGAATTTCTTCAAAATTGGCACAAACATTCACCTGAGTTACCAGATGAACTCGTTAGGTTTCAGTATCCAAGGTTGTTGTGACCTCAGAAAAAACAATATTAACTCAGAGGTAAAAGACAAAACTAGAAAAAAACGTTTGTCATTCGGGGAGAGTGGACACATAATAGAATGATAAACTGTACAAAGGTGAACAAAAGGCAAAGAGAAACCACAAATTTAAACAGAACATTCCAGGATATTGATGGAAATAGGCCACATAAGAGTGAACTTCTTGTCGTTGTCGTAAACACTGGACAGTTCTTACTTTTACATTTTTAGTGGATGGACTTTCTGCTCATTGGTGCCGTTTAAAGACGTCATCCATTAATAGTCCTCAGTGGCTGTTGTCTGATTTCCATCTTTATGACAAGAAAGCAAGAGTTGAACCCATTACTGAAGGCACTGGGCCGCATACTTTTGCTTCACACAGATATTAACCCTTTCATGTGTGAATTATGAAAACCATAGTCAAGATTTTTTTTTTCTTGAGCGCTTTTATTCATCTTTAGATATGACACTGTGATTTTTTTTTTTATTTTTTTTTTAACAAACCTATTTCTCATGGAGTTACAAAAATGTACACTCACCTGGATGCCATTTGTATTAAAATCAGAATGTGTGTGAAAATACTGTGTGAAAACTATGAAATAAAGACATTTTTTAATGCCGCTAATCTGATGTTTTCTCTTTTTTTTTTGCCATAGACCAATAGTTATTACTCACTTCATGGAGATAATATAAAAAAAGACATGTTTTGTTAAAGAAAACAGTGTAATAGCATATAGCAATTGATTTACAATTAAACAGATCAGGTTTATGAAGAACAGCAAAATTACAGTAATAGTATGAATTGCAGGGTATGGTATGGATGATATGCAATTAAAACAACAAAACCCATGAAGACAAAAGTATACGATTTACATGAAAGGGTTGAAGATTCTGTTCCATAATAAATTAACAATTACACATGGTGAATATTTGTCTTTTTTTTTTTCTAGCAAAGTATTTTAGGATATTTTATCATGGAATGAGCAAAAAAAAAATGCAGTTGTCACATTAAAATTGTATAGTAATGTACCATTTACCATTGTTTGTACTATTTCAATATTATTTTATTTGTTAAGAAAGAAAACTCAGGTGATATATGACAAAGATGGACATCTGTCTTATATTTATCTTGTAAAAATACTGCTCTTTTGGGACCTTACCCAATATACAGTCACACAATTACACACAAATGACAGAATTCCACAACAACAACTATTGGTAAATATTGTTTTCTATGAAGATAAGAGCTACTGGATGACACAAAAATTAAAGAAGTGGTGGTATCTTTAATTCCCTCTGCAGTAGAATCCCCATCAGTGTTTATGTGAAACTGAAAATGTGCAGTAAAGTTTATTATTACATCTTTTTTTCCCCAATTGAGCTGAATAAATCGATTAAATTAAGTAATGTAAGATACTAAAGTAAGGCCCATTTTAAAAATGGGCAACAGCTCATACAAGAACTAAAGGCAGAAAAAATCATGGTAAAATGTCACAGTGAAATCTACCAGACTTAAGAGGGCCATCTGGAATGGCGAGGATGGTTCTATGCAGTAAATCATGTATAATATAATAAATTAATAACTACTGAGAATCAATTAGATTTTTCGAATAAGAGTCAAGGTTGGAGTCGACATGAACAAACAAAAGACATTTTTCAAATACAGACAAGGTAAAAAAAAAAAATATGAATGGACTTCTGCATGTCTTATACAGTTTAATTTAATAACCTCAACTGTATTATTCATCGGTTTTCAACATCATTCACCTAAAGTGTTATTGTCCAATGTCACTGCAGGTGTGTGAATTTAAAGGCTGACAGGAAGCCAGGGTTTATACAATAACATCTATATTTAACAATAAATAGAATAATTCCAATGAAGAGTTAAAGCAATGTTACTGTATAATGATAAAGGAAGTGTTGCATTTGCAGGAAAATGATTTAGTTGAGCTGTAACTGTACACAAACTGTATATTGTGTATTGAATGCAAACTAGACTTATGCCATCAAAGTTGGACGTATATTCCCGAGTGCTCCCAATCCTTAACCAAGCAACTATGATGTCATAATGTGATGCATCCCCAGGTCATGACATTTCAATTTCAATTGTTTTGAAGTCAATCAGACAAATAGTTCCAGAGATAAGAACAAAGGAGTGTTTAGTGATTTTAAACTTTTGAGCAGCATCTAGCAATTTCGAAACAAAATATTTTTCAAATTATTGCCTGAACATGAAGGATGTGTGGCTGCAGGGGCGGCGGCGACAGTGGTGGTGGTTGGACCAAAAACATAATAATGTCGAAACTATGTTCGTGCATAAAATAAAGGCCAGCCTGTAATACAAGCCTCTGTTAAATAAAGACCTGGTACTTCCTGCAGCTGAGACAAATAAAGAACACAACAACAGCCTGTAGCATTGGCAGCAGTTACTGAAAAGGCAATTTAAGCTACACTGTTTTAAATAAATAAACATTGACATTACACATTTGACACTGTCTAGGAAACAACGTCCACCTTTTATGTGGCTTTTCACACTCTGATTTGTTTGGAATTAATGAACGCTGACCAGTTTTTAAAAGTATAATAATGACCGTTTTTTATCAAGAAAAAAACAAAGAACTTATTAATTAGTTTATATCAGTGCCTCATGAAAAAACATAACACTGGTCTATTCTGTACCTCAATAATTGAATAAGTTAATCAAATAAGTAAATCTGGAACTATACATTAATGAGCATCAACTGTCAAAAATAAAGGTGAGTCTGTTATTTTCATTTATTCAATAAAAAACAACAACTATATGATGATATATTGTAGTAAAGTTAAATCCATGGTCAGAGCCACAATGTTTTCACTTCTTATAAATCATTAATGGCCAAGTTTTATTCTAGTTTCCCTCGGTTTCTGGATGTTTGTCATTACCTAAGTAGAAAGTCATTTTAGAGCAAAATATTTCGACTTATTGTGACAGTATCAAAATGAATATTACACTACACTCTGCTGTGCATACAACTGCAGTATTTCCATATTCACTACTAAGGTGGTAATGGGGAACTCAATTCTACAATTTGTACAAGGAATCAAAGACATGTTGACATCAGTGTTACGCTAAAGCATCTATGTAACTCTTTGTAAGACTTATGTCTTTTTGTCCCAACAATTTAACACAAATAGAAGCATATGTATTGCCACAAACAAAATTAAATACATGAATATGACAAGGTGTGGAAGCAAAGGTAACATTGGAAACACTTCTAATACTCCATGACCTAATCATAATTCACCCCTTGGCCCTCCCCCTAGGCTCTTGCACTTGGCAGGGCTTCTTCCAACGGAATACTGCAAGAAGTACTGCCAAGGAGTACTGACAAGTGAAAGAGCCAAGGGCTATGGGGTTGAAACATTCCCCAATGAAATGGGACAACCCTTCGAGACCTGTTACGTCATCACCAGTCATCGATTCTGCCATAAATAAATAAATAAATTCACCATTACATAAGCAGCTATAAGTGTCTCTGTAGCATGGGCTGTGGGCATCTATATGTGACTATCGACCACAAACTGCAGAAATATTATCTATAACACATTGAAGTGACATTAAACAGTTGATCAGATTTATTTACAAAGAAAACAAGAGTGATGTGTCGGTCACTAACAAAACATTCCTCGTTAACATGAACAACGGGAGCCATTTAAGAGCTACCCTGTTCCCTCCCCAACTTTCTCTCTTACGGCCACACTTCATTGGTCAGTGTGGGGCGTTGTCTGTTTTGGTACAGAGCAGAGAGGAGAGTGGGTGGAGTTACACATATACTGTAGCACACACAGGAGGAAGGGGCATGAGAGAGCACAGAGATCACAATGAAAATCGACTGGAAAGGTAAAGAAAAAAAAGTTGATATGATGAGTGAAAACAGGAAACGCAGCAAACTTTGGACTCATTTCAACTACATTGACCAAACAAAGGCCAAATGCAGAGTGTGAAAAAACAAATAAGAGGTTCCCACCTACGTAAACCCTCTTGGCATGTCTGCCATAGTGATGGTCTACGCTCCCTCCCAGCGCATGTACATAGCCGTGATAATTCCTAATTTAGTTGTAAATTATTCTTAGATCAGTTCTGATGTAACTGTGTTTAGTCAAATCTTAGTTGAGCTTTAGTTGTTTTTTTGTTTGTTTGTTTGTTTTTTTTTTTACAAATGTAGTCCTAGTTTAGCCTCAATTTTCACAGCAATACACTTTAAAGAAATCTATGCTAAATAGGTTTTCCATTTCAACAATAAAATACTTTTGAAAATATATATTTTAGTACTTTTTAGGTACAATCATAATGAGGTAATGTTACACATTTCAGTAGTAGTTTGTCCACTCAGTGTGCTGCAGTTTTCACTACTGACTAGGCTGGATCAGGCTAATGCTAATGTTTGCTAATGCACACAAACATGCTGGATTTCTTTGATAACAGAAAATGTATAGTTTACTCCCAACGCAAAACTATATTTGCAGAGAACTCATGTAATTACTTTCAGGACTGCAATTTACCTGATCCAAAATGAAGACTGCAAAGCTGCATGTGGTGCTTTCAAAGACGCCACACAGCGCCAATTGCAGACAACCACATGTTCTTCTCCTTAGGAGGATAACGTTTTTGATTGCATCCCACTATACAACAAAATTGCAGCAGCATTGTTGGTTTCTTGCTGTTTCTGGATTGAGACTAATGTTACTGGTGGTTCAATAGTTAGCATTAGTACCGTCAAAATGGAGGCGCTCTGTGATGTGACAACAAGTGGGAATCCCCTTTAGAGCTGATTCCACTAATAATACTAAAAATACTGTTTTTTACATTAGTATTTTATATTGCCCCTAACTTTGCATTATTGTTGGTAATACATTATTTTAAGCACCAAAAAGTCTGAAGATCCACTTGGGAGCCAAAAGAGATGGTTCTCTAAAACAAATCGAAATTCCCATCACTAGAAAACAAATCCATTCATGTTTGTTTGTTTGATTAGCTGTGTTTACCTCCATCTTTCTTTATCCATTCATCAGAATTCTGGGAAATTTTTCATACCACTCACTTTCTAGTTTAGTCTTGGAAAAACTTAGTTTCAAGGGCCAAACACCCCTCCCTTTAGCTTTTCCCCATAAGGGGTCAAGGGGTGAAATAAGATTAGGCGTATAAAATACATCACTACAGTAATAATAAAAAAAAATGAATGCAGTAGTCTGTATTTAAATGCAATAATGTGCAGATGTTCTTTTGCTCAATATTCCTCTGAGGTTCAATAATGACCAGCGCCTCCGTTTGTGAAAAGCACTGATCAGACAGTGACATAGACAGACATGAGTGACGACAAAAGCTCTGATCCCCAAAATCAACATACAGTAAAGCCTGTACAAACACCCAGACACAAGCTGATTCACTGAGTGAATGCAGTGTTTTTACAAGTTTTACATTTAAAGTAGTTGAAGTACAGTAACAGCAGCAGCACAGGCTCAGTAGAGGGCAGATGTCCCAGCACATTGCAGAACACAGATAGCTTTATCAGGACGTCAGCAGAGCCACGAAGAGCACACCAGCCAACAATATCAAGTCGCTCACAAGTTGGCCAACTGGCCGACAATCCACCCGGAAAAACAGAGACACAAACTGTAGTGGAAGCTGATCAGGCCTAAAGTCTAGAGAGGTTTGACTGTGTGACCTTACACCAACAGGTATTTCATAAACGGACACACAAAGGAATCAGCAAAAAAAAAACAAAAACAAAAAAAACAACATACAAAGACAATACTAAGACATAGATGTACAGGGTATATACACCAGTCTTTAAGTTAAATTAACCACCATTTAATACCTTTTTTTACTACCTTGAGATTTTTTTTTACAACCATCACAAGACTAAATTGCAAATCAGAAACCTTTTTGTGATATATATGCAGATTTTGACATTTAACATTACATTATACTTATGCAAAAAGACGACAGCGTATTAGTTACAGTTCATGTACAGTAACTGGCATAATGTGAGGTGGCGTGCCTTGCTAAAAGGGCACTTAAGCCATGGAATGGTACGGGATTAAAAGTAGCCATCAACCATTAGTTGATGGCTACTAACACTACACAAGAATAGATTTAAAGAAAATATTATACATTTGCACATGTATTTCATTGTCTGAGAAAACATGTCACATTTCATATACTCAATTTGTCAAAAATAATGTCATAAATACATTTCTTTAAAGAATGAATAAACTAATAAATAAAGTCGACAGCCTTTGATAAAACACTGAAATAATGAGAGAGATAGAGTGACAGGAGAGAGAGAGAGAGAGAGAGAGAGAGAGAGAGAGAGAGAGAGAGAGAGAGAAAACCTTACAATATACCTCAACTGCATAGCTTTGCCCTTAATACTTTTGTCCATTTGCACCAATTCTTGCCAACTGTGCGATCTTAGCGTGTTGGATCCCATCCAATTTACATTAATGGTTTTCTGACATACCAAGAAATAGATCAGGTCTTCAAGCCAACTCTCAGCAAACTTGCACTTCCTCATGACGTGTATGATGACTGTTTTAAACTGTCAGAATAAGTTCAGCTGAAGTTAAAGAACCCAAGTCGCTGCAGCTAAGTCAGTTATGTCTGCACCACATCGACATCATGCCCGTATAAAGAGCTTCACACGGCTATGTAACACATATTAGTTTTAAATCTAGGTGCGAATGACGAATGTATGCAAACTTTACATGTACGATTATTTTTTATTTAATCAAAATGGAACACCTCATTGTACAAAAGGAAAAACAAAATAATACCTCGTTTTTAAGAAGTAATACCTATTGACCACATTTTAAAGATGTTAATGGCTAATAAATTTTGCGTTCTTAATTTATCACATTTTACTACTTTTTAACAACCCACGTGGACACCCTGATGTAGCCATTCTAGGCTTTACACTAAACTCGCTCTGTGTTCTACCACACAGTGACCCACCGCCTGTACATTTGAAACACCCCTTGCATACACACATTTCTATGTAAACACCCAGAGACAGGCTGTTCCCCTCTGAGTGAGTGCAGCAGAGCGCAAGCTGCTTAATAACTGGCAATGATGGGCTGCTCGGTCCCAGTCGGAGACCAACCTGAAGCGCTCTGCCCAGGATGTCAACTCCACTCACATCAATTACCACCGCCCGCTACCCTGCCTGCACCACGCAACTGACTGACAACTACAGAGCGCCTTCTCTACTGCCGGCGATGGTGACTTTGGGTTTAGGTTAGCGGTCGTCACAATGTCAAACACCTGATCCCACAAGTGTCAAGTAGCCGCTCAGATTCAGACGTGACTCTCCAGAGCCTGTTTGCTTTGGGTGGTGTAAGGGGAAATAAGGTCTGAGGTTACAAAGCCAGACTGGTGGTTGTGTAAGCGAGAAAGAAAAAAATACACACAAAAAAAAAAGAGGTGAGAGGTGAGGCTTTCTACTTCAGTGGCACGACCAAAAGTAGCTGTTATTGAAGATTAAGTCTAATAATTCACACTTAAAAAGCAGAGCAAATACATTCACATAGGGTGGAAATCTTTAGGTGGAGCCAAGAAAATCACATCTTGGCAACCATATGATGTGGAACCTTGACTAATGTGTCGCCCACAACACGATCTGTCAGACCACAATAAATCCCCCAAAAAAGAAAATTATGTTCCAACTGTTGTCAAATGCTGGAAAAGCAGCAGAGCATTCAGCTAAGTTACAGCATATATTGGAGATACGTGCAGATACCTTTCCTTTAAAAGTCAAATTAGGTTATTTTTATGCATTTGTATGTTGTGTGAGTGTAAGTTTGGAATTGTTACAAATCACTTATGACAGCACAGTAAAGAATAAAAGACCACACCACAGTGGCCGAATTAATTTCAAACTGATCTTTGATTTATTTATTTTTTTCTTTTGCAGTTCAAAGCTCAGTGTCTACATTCAACTGGCAAATGGCACTGTGGAAAAGAACGCTTTGCAGCTAGTAATTGGATATTTCTTAGATCCATTGATTTTATACCTTTGACTTTTCTACAGTGAACCAATAAGAGTGAAATACTCCAATAAGGTAGACAGACACCATTAGTTTGAACACCATCACGTCTGTCTTATCTAAACTCTGTCCATATTATCTTCATTTTCGAATGACACTTCGGTATTAGTTTTGAGAATTCTTTTCCACATTCATTTATCTTTCCTCTATTACCAGACAAACAAATGAACCAATCAAAAAGTCCAAGTATAGTATGTGTAGTCTAACGGAGCATATTCCTTTGTGTCTAAAAGATAAACCCCCTTCTTCTATTCCATTGTTCACTTAAGGGATTCCTGTGGGTTTGTAAATAATGATTAGAGGGCCTGAGTTCTTGGTCTGCATGTTCTACTGCTATTGTTCTATCAGCTCTGCAATAACAGTGCAGTTCAGCAGGGATTTTCTGCAGGTCCATGTTGATCACATCTGGCCCTGCTCTGGCATCAGCCCTTTATGATAGAGAGCAGGAGGGTCTCCCATCTCTCCAGACTCTAATATACAAGACCTGCTTCTTTTGAAATTGACTGTGACCTCTGCCACACTTGCAATGGACTAGTGCTCTCCACTGTATGGGATTTCTGATCTCTCTCTCTCTGCCTGTTCTCTCTGCTCTCTTATCAGCCATGTTCTATTTTTCTGCTGGGATATTAAAGTGTGCACAGTGACAGTGGTAACACTCATGAACAGAGAAGTGTGGACACACGCACACACGACGCCAGCAGACGCACACATAGGGTCCATGTTAGATCCATGCATACTTAAATACACACAGTCCTTGACATGGAGAAATTAAAAATGAAATGAGTTTTGTTGTAATTCTTCCCTTTATTAACGTCCTTATTTCTGAGTTCAGTCTAGACAACAGCATATGGGAGGGGAAGAATATTCAGAGAGAAGTGACCCATGATCGCACAGGCTCTAGGGCCATTTGACCAAACTGTCAGATCTCAATATGGGTCATGTCACATCCAGACGACAATACACTAACACATGAGTTCAACACTTTACACATGATGACAACAAACGCTTATTTTTTGTGACGTTTGAATTTTGATCATTTGTCAACTTTGTGCAAATGTTCACTTAAGAAGGTACCAAAATGTTAATGAATAAAATAGAAAAACACTTCTGAACTGCATTTGAACGCAATGTACAAGTAACTTAATGCTCATCTACAGCGCATTGTAAAAGTCTTATTCACACTCGGGGGCTTGAGTCTGACTGTCAGACTCGAGTCGCACTTAAGTCAAACAAAGACTTGTGACTTGACTTCAGACTTGGGTGTTATGACTCGCAAGTTCATCATCATGGAATTATTCATTTTATTATTTCATTCGTTTCAGTTTTTCCAATGTGTTGCCTGACATTATGGGAAAATCGCAGGCAGAAATAATAGTTTCCTCTCTGGATATTTGTTTGTAACACATGCGTGCTGCCACCGGGTTTCATATCAACAGTGACCATGTTGATAGGTTCAAGTGGAGCTGTTCCTTTTATAATTGCATTTGCGTATAAAACCTTCACGCAGACGCCCAGTAAGTGGACAGTTACCTGTAAGGAGTGTAGTATTAAAATGCTGGCTCAACAACGTCAAACTTCCTCAGACTCCTCAGAACGAACAAGAATAGGTGAGTGATTCACTTTGGGAATGTAACGTTAATGTTACCGCTAGCAAACTAATCCAACCACAGCTGACCTTAGGCTGTAAGCTAGTTTTATAAACTTGTTTAAAAACTTGAGACTTGGAAAAAGTGACTTGTGAACATCTCTGGTCTTATTCCACTTTTAGGTTTTGTTGTTTTCATAAGGTTAAAATAAATATATTAGCCACCTGCATATTTATTTCTGATTTTCGTTTCTTTAGATAAAACAAGAAAATACAGAAAATATGTGCACAGCCTCAAAAGACACAAAACAATTGAACTAAATTAATTGTAAAGGTTAAAGTCACGATTTAGTGTAACCTCTGACCTCTTTTGTTGTTTTCGCGTCGAAAACAAAAGTAGCTTGAACTACTACAGGTGTGTGTATAGATATATTGACAGCCAGCTAACATTACGTAACTTAACAGCTTAACTTAATTGTGCGCACTGCCAATTAAGCTAATTTATAATATAGCATTAAGCTAATATCTACACGAGCTAATGCTGACTCCAAATGAGTTTCTCAAAGTATTCCTCAAAAAAGAGAAAAGCATTGACGAGGATGAGCCTAGACAGGTATCATTAGCCTTTAACTAAGTCATAGATTATTATAAGTTATGTACACATTTGTAATTATATGCAAGTGTAAATTATCTAATAATTAATGTTTTATGTAATTATATAAGACAAGTAATATTAGTCAGAGAGAAGTGATGGAAGAAGAGGTGAAAGGTCAAACACAGGCTGGGACCCTAAATGGGTGAGTGTTTAATCTTTCTACATTATAACTTTGCATAATATAGCTACATGCCAATATTTATTTGAAATAAAATTAATTCATTGTTACTCTGTTCCTATAGGAATGTTCTGGATGCTGCTCAGTATCAATGGGCCAGGCCTGGCATCCAAGAGGAAACAATGAAGCATCAGTAAATTTTGGCCATAAATTGTTTGAGCAAAAGGGTTAAAGGCATGTTAAGAACTAAGGTCAAAACACTACCTCTTTCCCTGAAACTCCTTTTTTCCTGATGTACATACTTCACACATGTCCAGAATGTTTCTCACACAGACACTGACAAATTATTATGTGTGGGTATTAGAATTTTAATGAGCCAACAAACCTAATGTTGGCCTAAGCCTTTTGCAAAGGACTGTACATTAATCATTGTAACATTCAGCATACTAAAATACCTTCTGCATTCATCTCCTCATTACTGCAATTCATTCATTACACAATGTTTTGCACAGTCCCTGTCAGCCTAAAATAAGTTTAGTCTCTTCATCTTAACCAAAAGTTTTCTTGTTTTTGTTGGTAAAACAAACAAACCTAGCATTCAGGTTTTACACTGCTTCATTTCAATGACATATGAAGCTTTAAATAAAATATGGAGACACTTAGGAAACATACAATGTTATTTGTGTATTAATTACAAAAATCTCACTCACAAAATTGAAGTAGATTTTATCTTACGGTCGACTGTTTGGAATTATATTCGTTCCATGTCATTTACTGCTTCAACATTCATGATGTGTTGCCTTTTTGCAAATTCCCTGTTTGCATCTGTGCTGTTATCTGGCTCACAGAACACATTATATATATATATATATATATATATATATATATATATATATATATATATATATATATATATATATATATATATATATATATTTATATATATATATATATTTATATTTATATATATATATATATATTTATATATGAGTGGCACATCATGATGTGATATGATTCACACCCAAATCATCATACAGAGCGATTAAGCCCATTCTGATTCAACACATTCATTCATTCTATTAAAAAAATATGCAGTGCAATTCAATAAGATGGATTATATATTTATCAAATAATTCAATTAAAGTGTCTTTAGTTTAGTTTCAGAACACGTGTCTCACATACAGACAGTGAAAGAGTTCTCATTTCTCATTAGTCATTTCTCTACATGTTTCTAACTCAACTTTTTACTCAGAAAAAATATTGAAATATAAAAAACCCATCTTGGTCAGAATTTATTTATTCAGGTAATGTATTTTTTTGTACTGTAAGAGATAAAACAGAAAAGGTATTCTGGGATGTGCTGTTGGATACACATATGACTGTTTAAGGAAGTATCTATGGTATATGTGTCTATGGCACATATGGCAGGTTTCAGTACAAATGATCAAAAGTACATGTTCATAAACAACATGTTCTCCTTCTGTCAGATTCACATACAGACTTAATAGCATTCATCCACAGCGCTCGTGCCCATACGCTTGTACCACAATGAGTCCACGGAGCTCATACTGTTCTGTACAGTGTATATACTGTATTTGCTAATCTGCAGTGCACATTAATGTGGGTCTATAGAAAAGAAAAACGTCACTCAAAGAAAGAGAAACACTTTCAAATGCAATTAAAATTAGATTTCATTGAACATATCGAATTTCATCAATACAAACATTCATTTAACTGATGCATTGCAAAGTAATTCCAAACTTTTCATTCACTCACAGCTTCTCTACCAATGATATGCATTGTGCACAAGTGTGTCAGCGTATCTGATAATCTTCCCGTGCATAGCATATATAGTTTGATTCTCCTGTCAGAGGTCAGGGCCATTTAATCATCTGGAGTTGGTCCCTGAGGGCCTTCAATGCTAATGCTACGGTGGCTGACAGGGGCTAACGCACCGCATCGACAAAACACTGCCAACACAAGTAAGATCCACAAACAAAAACACAAACACATGAAACAAATGCAACACGAGTGAAGCTGCAAGAGAAAAATGCTGCAATAACAGAAACGAAGCAGAAGCAAAAACCAACAAACCTCTGAAACAAATGCGAAAGAAAAATGCTGCAAATATCAAAACACACAAACCAAAATGGAAGAAGAAGACGGTGGATGAAGATGATGTTCATTAATTCAAGAGATTAGCATGAAAGGGTGACGTACAGATGATGCTTTTCTATGATATCAGAGCAGATTATGGACAATGTTTAAAAAAGACAAAGGGGAAAATACCCTTTCACGCTTATCTCTTAAATTAATGAACTTCACCATCGTCTTCATCCACCGTCTTCTTCTTCTTCCATTTTATTTTGGTGAACTTGCATTTTGTTGTGGAGTGAATTTACAGTGTTTCTCTCTTGCAGTTGTTTTGGGAGTTTGTATGTTTTTTCTGTTGCAGCTGCACTTGTGTTGCATCTGTCTTGTGTTTGCAGCATTTTGTCGATGCGGTGAGTTTGCCCATTAGCCACCGTATAATGCTAATGCTAGGTGCTGTGTGTTTAAGGATGGGTATAATACAAAGACTAAATTGTCCTTATGGTAAATGGACTCACTCTCACACACACACAAGTAGGACCCCTTCTAGGAGCAACTTAGGGTTCAGTGTCTTGCCCAAGGACACTTCGACATGTGGACAGTCAGAGCCTTGATTGGAACCACCAGCCCACAGCCGCTCTATTGACATAATGATGTGAGTTAAGCACAACCTTAATCTATGTGTGGCCCCTTAGTGAAATAACAGCCTCCATGGTGCAGGATGTACAATGATGAACTTGAAAAAGACATTCATGTTTTCATGCAGTGTTTTCTATAGCAAGAATTTAATCATTCCAACCCCACGGCCCACGTACCCACCTGTAAATGCTATACTAAGTTTTCCTCTGACTCCCATTTATACAGTTGTTGCTGAGTGTGCTGTTGCCCAAACAAAAACAAGTAAAACTCATTTAAAGAGAGACAGAAAAACAACCTAGATACCCCCCCCCCCCTATTCTAGAAATAAATAGAGTGATGCAAACCCATATCCAGTGCTGGGACAGGTGTAACAAAGTATGGAAATATGTCTGTGCTGCAGAACAATACAAAACATCCAAATGATGAAAAATCTTGGCATAAAGGGTGTAAATTGTGATACAGCAAAATAAGCAACAGAGCAAAAATATGAAATGTTAAAGCATTTTTCTGGTATCACAAGATATCTATTGTCATATCGCACAGGCCAAAACAAGCACAGGTTGTGATTAATTAATCTACACATACAAATGCCAACGTGCAAGCTCACATTTAAGCTAATGGATTCATGTACTGCACGCCGATTGGTGTCACATTCAATACCGGCATGCTGTGTTTTTTATGGTATCTTAAATGCCAGACATTGTGTGAGTGTGTTAGCTTGTGTCAATATCTCTGTGGCTAAAGGTGTGGTAATACACAAATGTGAGTGTGTTTGCGAGTGTTGAGCGTCTGCGGTAAGGGGGGTAATAAATCATGATGTGAATGTGGACACGGCTGGGTATGAAAGCTCAGCCTCTCACTGCCACCTCAGGCAACTGCTGCCCTATACCAGCCAACCACCATCACATTTCACATGCGCTCTAATCAACAGGGGAAAGTGCAAATGGATTAATATAGTTAGACGGCTAATGCCACAGATTACGGTGCACAGCGGCCTAATATGATATGTGTGTGTGTTAGTCTGCTGGGAGCGTGATTGGAAAAGCTACTGATGGATAGAATGTTCTATTAAAACTCAGCCAATGCTACGAGGTTTACAGGCTAAACTGAGGTAAGGGAGTGAGTCTTTACCTGAGGTTACGATATGTAAAGGAGAGAAAGTCAAACAGGGTGAGCCTTTGATATATTAAAGCTGTGTAAGTGAAGTGTCAAAGCTGTTAAAGTTCTCCTTGGTGATGAGAGCAGCTGCTTTTGTGCTGGTCCCATACATAGGAGTGAGTTTTCTTTTCATATGCAACAAGCAAACAAAGAAAAGAGCAGTCACTTGTGTACCTGTTCTGCCTCTAGGAGACATGCAGATGCTTTGTGTAAAGAGCTGAGCAGATTAGCACTTCATTACCACGGGCAGATTGTTTAACGAAGACACTCAGGGAACAGGAAGGCAGCTGGATTATGACCAAACCATGTTTTCCATTTAGGCAGGATTATTACTTTACACTGCACACTTCACATTGGGAATATGACTTAAAATGGCAAGAAACACCAATCAACCAATAGTCCCGTGGTACCATTACTTCCTTGTTTCATGAAGCCTGCACTGACAACAGTTTGGCATCAACATGAAGTTCAATAACTTTTCTGTGTTTTGGCTCAGTCAGTGAGACAGTGAGTTGGAGTGAATTTAGATGCACTTTGTTGAAGTAATTCAGAGGTAATTCTGATAGAAGGAAGGAAAAAGCAAGTGTCTATTTGGACTGCCCCAAAAAAACCCAATAATGATAATTATTGTGTTGTAATTTTATATCATATTGCAATGTGATTTTTGTTGTTCGGTATACACTAGCTGTAAAATTTGTGAGCCAATACTAAAAATACTGAAAATGATCATTTGACCACTATGTCACACAGATATGGTGTTATATTGTGCCACACAAATGAAGAAGTCCTCAATGTCTACACAAAAATACCTCATTACAGAACAAACTATCCTGCAACAAACAAACTATCTCTATACTATAAAGCAGACATGGGCAAAGTAAGACCCAAATGAGGTCATTGGCAAACTAAAAGTAAAAAAAAAAAAAAAAAGTCACACACAGTATTTCACTGCATCACCTTTGGTTTTAATTACAGGAGACTAAGTCTACATTTATACAGAGACAATGAAAACAGAAGACGCAAAAGTGGTGTCTTCAGTTTGTCATCTGTGTTTAGACAAGCATATTCAGGAGGAAATTCTTGTTTATACGAAGATGCAACAGTAGGAGAAATACAATTGGATAGTTATGCCAGGCTGGCTATGTAGTGCTGTGATAGACCGCCGACATGTCTTTTTCTATTTTTGACGTCTGTAATTGTCCACCCGTCTCTGTTCAGCTATGGTATGCATGTAATTTCTGTACAATAGCTGAAACCACTCCTGTACTATTACTAGAGCTGCTAATGCTAATGCTAATGCTAGTGCAGCTTGAAGATCTGTGGGATCCAGGTCGTCTGACATGTTTGTTGCTTTACCTGCTCGGCGTATGAATGTAACGTGAAAGTGTATGTGACGTAAAGACGCACGTAACGTGAACATGTGCGTTTCTTGTCTTTTAGACAAAGATGTGACCCAGTACGTCTTCAATACGCCCCACTCTGGAAATAGTCTTCAGATTGGCCCCTAAATATTTCTTCCCTGAAGTCCAAAAAGCTGCATTTGATGATCTTGTCCTGTCATCTGAACCTGCTTTATCATCTCTAGGGTCAAAGGGGTTGCTGCACATACTATATAGACAAACAATCACTCTCACATTCACACCTATGGGCAATTTAGGTTAACCAATTAACCTATCAGTACATGTGTTAGGATGGTGGAAGAAAACCCATGCAGACAATATGCAAACTCCACACAGAAAGGTCTGGTGTGGGAATCTAACCAGGGTCCTTCTTGCTGTGAGACATGAGTGCTAACTACTGCTGCATTCATGGTTTTTCATGTAAACTTAATATGGAGGGTGAAAAAAGGGAACATGGAGCTGGTGTTGCACATTTTCAAAAATGTTTTTTTCTAAATATTCATTAAATTCATCTTCATTGTATCAATGCATTGTTTCATTTGTTTTCACAGAGGTACATGTTGAGCAGAGGTGCAGGGAAATTGATCCAGCCCATAATAGCTGTCGAAGTTTTACATGTGGCCCCATAGCAAAATTAATTGCCCACCCCTGCTATAAACTAACAAACTATCCTGCAAATGTATATCATGATATAACTCAACACATAAACATCGATCCCAGCCATCAGTGAAATGACATTGCTTGTGCCAATGGCAATATTCTGCTAATATGTGCACATGGTAAGTGAACATAAGTAAGAGAAACCCAAGTAACAAAAATTTGGTTTCTTTAAATTTCACTAAACTCAGCTTTTAAACTTGGAATAAATATTAATTTCACATTTATGATGAAAAGTTGTAGCACGATACTAATGTTGGCCATATCACCTAGGTCCTTCCTCCAAAAATAGAAAAGATAATCCATTCCATATTCCATTTGTATTCATAAAGCATCCTTAAAGCAGCATATTATGTACAGTTTGGTCCTAAAGGCATGTTATAACATAAGTCACAAACACAGATTATGCTAGAATCATTGTCTCTGCTTTTCTATATTTTGGTCTTTTTCCAGAAAATGCACATGCTAATACTTACAGTACATATTAAATAACCGTTTTGTGACAGCTCCAAACCATCTGTAAATTTTGCTGCCACAGATTTTTGTGCCTTGAAGAAGGTTGGATGAGTGCCACAGTTTGAAAAGAACTGGTGCGCATAAATACAGAAAGCAACAACAACCTCACTGGATGCATCATAAAGTGGCATTATTGTATTCTGAGCAAAGAGAGGAAATGAGAATAGACATGAGGTCCAAAAGCAGTGACAGGATATGAGTTGTGTTTGTCCTTGGTGGCACCGGTACTTCATCAAACCTGTGTATGTGACAGATACACTGTACATGTAACAGGGCTTCCGAGCCCTTAAGAAGAGTACGTATAACTATAAGGAGACAACCTGACATGACAGCAAAAGGCACCAAATTATCCTCTGTAACAGCACAATGCCATCACACACACACACGCGCGCACACACACACACACACACACACACACACACACACACACACACACACACAGACACACACACAAACTCGTTTCCATGTATCGTAAGGCCCAAGATTAAAAAAAATAAATAAATAAATCATTAAATTAAATAAGTAATAATACAAATTTGAAAATTAAATAGAATTTTTAAAAATGTGAATAAATAAAAAAGTAAGAATAATGAAAATAAATAAATAAAAAATAAACAAATTAATTAAATTAATATTAATAATGAGAAGAAATTAAAAAAAAAAAAAAAACATGAAAAAAGTTGTTTTGCTTTGTGCCTGTTTCTCCCATGCTTCATGGGGACTTCTGGAAAAAACAAAGGAATGTATTTATATAGCCACATCATTTCTATTTTACTAGTGGGGACCTTTCTATTTAACTCTCGTGGGGACCAGCATTTTGGTCCCCATAGTGTTCTCCATTTACGGCAATGTAAAATTTCACAGTGATCCAGGATCCTGGATCATCACCAAAATCTACCCAATTGATCCTTGTAACACCCCCAATATGTCATGAAACTTTCATCAAGATCTGTCCATAACTTTTTGAGTTATCTTGGTAACTAACAGACAGACAGACATAACCTCCTTGGCGGAGGTTTGTGCTCTCAGAGTGCTTTTCAAGTTATAATTTAAATATTAGGTTTAATTTTCTATTATTAATACATATGCTTTGTTAACTGAATTTCCATGAAGGTGATGTTCAATGTCAGAAGTTTCCTACGGTATGGAGGCGGCAAGAGAGAAAGTCCAGTTGGGAAAAATGTAAACAAAAAAAGTAAGGTTTGGAACGCTGAGATTTTTAAAGATAATGAGCGACTCCCAGTGTTTTCTTTACCATGGAAAGCAGGTTCAAATGTCTCTTTAGGTGTTACAGGTTGTGGACCCCTGGTTTAGATGCGTGTTGATAAGTTTTGAATGATGAAGCACAACAGAAATATTTTCTCATCATATTCACTTACAAGCAATGACATCAAATTAAGAGTAAGGTCATGTGATGTTCATAAAGACCATTGACTACTTTTTAAAAATGCAGTTTGAGAAGCGGGTTGGGTCCGTCTTTTTCAAATATATTTCTTACGTACAGTATTATCCAAAGTCCAACTGAAATAATACTTCAAGCTTTGACCCAGTTAGGAGGTTTTTTTTATTGTTGCATGGACAGAGATATTTTGTAAAACACACGTCATATGCACAGATATTTTTAATAAACTAAATGAAAATATCTGTATAACATGTGTGTTAGTGTGGACAACATTAGAGGTACAAAGTATTCCTGTGTGTCTGAATATTTATGGATATTCAGCAAGGCAAAATTCCCATGTTTTTTTTTTTTTTTTTTTTTTTTTACATTATTTTATTGTGTGCGTGTATGTGACTACAATATGTTTTAACTCTGTTTCCTTCAGTTTTCAACAAATGGGTCTCTAAAGACAGTCCATGGCTGCAGGACTGTTGTTTAAAGGGGGCCGTCACTCAGTCTCCATGGAGTTCCATCCTGTTGGAATCTCATTATCAAACAACTGCTGCCACATCAGACAGGGGACACGAGTGTGTTTTTATGTGTCTACATAGAAGGGTATGTATAATGTGCATATATGTGTACAAAAAAGGTTTTATAAAGCAGAGACATTGTTTCTGTGCACAGAGGAGACCATGGATTTATAGATTCTTAAAAAAATACATGTCTGCAAGGAGCTATTTTTCACCATGAACGTTTTTCTGTCTCAAAGCTTCTTCTAAAGTGTGACGTTTCTATGTAAATAAGACATCACACTGTCCACAAAAAGGCTAAAACAGGGCACAGTTTCAATGGCTTCAACAGTGTGTTTCATGCTAAATTCATAAAGGGCCATTTTACGCACAATTACATTTGTAAAGACAATTTATTGTTAAATGATGTTAAATGTTTCTGGCCTTTTATTTGACTTATTCAAATCATTTCAATAAGCATGTTGTCATCTCATCAGTACTCTTAAATCCTCTTTATATTTTGATGTAACCCCAAGAGCAAGGGTAATGGCTTAATTTTGTTTTAATAATATGACTGATGGCTTTAGCCTGTTACATGGGGTCACAGATACATGGGTGGGGTATAAATTGGCCTTGGCCGTTATAACCCAGGTAAATTCCAGTCGGGGGTATAGTTTGGCCTGTTACACTGGACCTGGATAAGCAGAAAAAAATGGATAAATGGAAGATGGCACCTTTTTCATTCCCTTGACACTTGTGCATACTGCAAAATTCGAAGGAACGCTTCACATTTTGGTACCATGGAACATGTTTTATTGTAAAGTCATTTTTTGCACATCATGTAATTTTCACAATATAATTTTTTCCTTGTAAACCTTGCTTAACATACATTAAGTAACATATCCACAGAAAAGGATCCAAAAATAGCAAAGCATTAAGATAAATGACTTCTGCTTTGGATGGAGACACATACTGCCACTTCCTTCTCTTTCTCATTCTTTTTCTTTTTAATATTTTCAAACCAAACATAGCAAGTCACTACTGTCCTAACAGTCACTCAGATTTGATCAGATGCTGAACCTCTACAGCTAATGTAGACACTCCTTAGAAAGAGCAGAGACTGGTTAACTCACCCAGAGCTGCTACAGCATCCCATGTAATGTTTCCTTTCTACCATAAAGGGATTATTGGACTTCCAGTCAATAGTAAGCAGATTAGACTGAGCTATGTGTGTTAGGAGACACCACTCGAATAGATCAGCAGCTTTAATCCTACTAAATACACACTCTCCCTGCCACATGATATATACAAGAAAGACATTTGACTCATGACACAGCACTGTAGAGATATTTAGAAGAGAAACCTTAAATATTTGCAAACATTCACCTATAGAACATTTCCGTTCTAATTCAAAAAATATATAAATCTGCAGCCCAATCACAAAAACAAGTTAACTGGGTTTTAACTCAGACAGATCAGATCCTTCCATTTGATAAATATTGCAGTGATTAAGATGTTTCACCTGTCGCAGGTTCTTTAACCCTTTAACCGACATAGTATCTTCTCATTCCTTAACATCCATAGGTTTAACAGACGCATACAGATTGGACAGTGTTTCATGAATGAAGGTCATGTGATCGAATGAGTCCAGATGGACTCTGATCCAGAGGGGGATGAAGTAATTACCCATCATGCCTAATGCCTATAGTACCAGCCGATGGGGGCAGTCATGACCCATTATGCCTAGTGCAATACGGTATTAGCCTGTGGAGTCACTGATTACCCATCATGCCTAGTGCTTACAGTACCAGCCTGTGGGGTCAGTGTTGTGATCTGCAGTTGGTTCAGGCCTGGTTTCAGTAACAGAATAAGCAGATGTTTCTATCCTGATGACACAGACAACAATGTGATGATTTATCAGGATCAGACAGTGAAAGTACTTTAAACATTATAATTAACGTACAATTGTTCAAGGAGCATGAGGCCTCATTTACATACATAGATTTGACACCGTGGTCAACAACTGAACCATATCTGATGAAAAAAGTGGCTCAACTCATCAATACAAGATCAACATTCATGTAATGGAAGGAAAGGAATGCTGTCACATTTATTTATTGTGACACTACACACAGTACTAAGACCGTAACGGTATATGTATTCGTACCGAACCGTTGAAAACAGATGTTCGGTTCGGCTCGGTTTGCATATGACCATGTGACCTGTCATGCAAAGGTGACGGTAGAAAAATGACATAAGGTCGAACAACAGTTTACCAGTACTTCTGCATACATGTCCATGAGGCTGTGATGAGGCGTCTCTGATTGGCTCAGAATGTGTGAAGGAACACTCCCCCCTGACCTCTCTCTTGGTGTGTTTATCATCGAGAGTAGCATCCAGCTAGGTTTTGTGCCATCGCTTCATTTGAAAATGTGCAGGAAATAAACAGAGAGCACATGAACCAGTTTGCTCCACCATTTTTTTCTAAGTTTGTGCAGCAGCTACTGTGGTGCTGTCTTCTCTTGTAGATGCTAATGCTAATGCTACTTCAGATTCGCTGCAATGGGGGACGGGCTTAACCCCACGTGGGTGATGCCAATGTCCTCGTGACATGTAGTGGACAGACTTTTCTGAGTGTCGTGGAGGTGACACACCACGCAGCAAACGCAGCATGCGTTGGTAACTCAGGGTGACACATTAGATTCCAAAAAGAGCTTGGAAAAGTGGTTTTCATTGGAATGACACCTTGAAGATGTTGGAAAAAGGTTTTTGTACTGTTTAAAAGAAATTATTATTATTTTTAATTTCAACATTTTGTTGATCATTTAAGAATATATGATTTAACTTATTGGTACCAAGCAACACTTTGAATTTATTTACTGTTTCCATTTGTAAATTGAAATTTTTTTTTTAAATAAACACTGTGCTGAGGGAGAAAATAGTTTTGCATTTTGTATCCATACTGGACCGAAAATGACCCGAACCGTGACTTCAAAGCCGAGGTGTGTACCGAACTGTGATACCATTGTGTATCATCATATCCTTCTATTAATTGTCCACCATCAACCCAGCAAGGGACATAGAAATGCTGTTTGTCCATACGTCCGTCCGTCCTGGAACACTGTACTCTCACTAACTTTTGACAGCTTTGATGGAGGATCACCAAATTCACACCACACATTCCTCTCATCAAGGCCTTGCTCGAATTTGATGATGATTCTTACTTTTGGACACATGTTTTTTTGTCATTTGTGCGACGGTGGCTATTTTCAGTGTTATATTACTGAACACTGGTCTTAGTCTTCATACCATTCTTGAAAGTCTTGGTGTCTTTTTAGTCTATTCAATCTTGTCTAAGTCTCAGAGGTTTTATTTAAAGACATGGCAAGAACGCAACTATCACTATCTATGCATCATCTGACTCACTGGTTAATAACGTCATTATGAACATTGAACACTTTGACAGGCTTTATGTTATTTTGTATAATATCTGACAACTTGTTTATCATAATGTCTTTGCTATATCTTGTCTCGGTCTTGATTGAAATTTGCTTTCCTCATGACACAGTTTCACTGCTGGTGGTCTGGGTATCATTATTGCTTCCACAAGTGCTATTTCTATTTAATATTTATTGCATGTAAGACATCATTTCAGACAATTATAGCAATTTAAGTTACTCATAACAGTGGAAAATTGATGTTTGCAAATTTAAGCTAAATAATTGTATATCAGCTGGGTTTATTACTGCTTTGCGATCTGTACAATTGGTGGATTTCAGTCAGAGAACATTTTATCTGGAGTGTCATTGTGTTTTTAAATTGTGCTTTCTTGCTTATATTACAAGCAACACAGGTAATTTCTCAGCAAATTATCCTCGATGGTTTGTACAAAGGGTGAAGTGTAGGACTGCAGTGTGCTTGAAAAATATCACAACACCAATGACTTTGGCTGTAGGCTAGATAATAATGAATGCTGCTATAATTGGTAAATTTATTAAAATTACCCACGAACCAAAACCACTGAGGCTGCCAACTTAGCAGTGCCTGCTACATGCATAAGCATTCATATACCCACAGTCAAGCAGATCCCCAAAGAGGAGGGGCTTCTGAGTAAAGTTAATTGAAAGGTCAGCACTGGATGCAGGTTTAATGCGTAAGTTAATTGTTGAAAATTTCTGATTAACTGTGGTGTTAAGAGTGAAATGACTTTTTGAACCAGCGGAGGAAAAAGCAATGAAAGGGCCACCAGCTCAGTCCCTGACATTACAAGAATGATAAAGACAGCAGGTGTTCTTTTTTCCCCGGTATCACAAACCCATTAGGTGTCCATTATGCCTGCAGCAGACATGTGAGCGTATGATATATAAATACATTCCCCCTCTGAGGTACAGGCCTGCAGATGATGGGGAAGTGTTCTGGACGTAAGCTTATCAGGCCGGCCTTATCTCCCCCAGACAGTTTGGAAAAAGCAAAGACACGGAGACAGAGGGAGAAACAGCCACAGGTGGAAAAGCCACAGGATTGTTGGTGGTTTCAAATTCACAGTCCTTTAAGGGTCATAGTGTCACCAAGTCCACAGCTGGTGGACTCACCCTGACCAGGACAAGCAAAGGGGCTTTAAACACACCTCAGATTCATCTCTACACACAAGTCTTGACTAAAAATCAAACGTCGACTATTCATACATTTGACACATTTGAGACAAAGCTAATAATAATGGATTAGATTTCTATAGCACTTTTCAAGGTGCCCAAAGCGCTTTATATTATTGATCCATTATTCATTCGCTCTCACATTCTCCTTCTGGTGGTGGTAAACTACATATGTAGCCACTGGTGCTAACTGACAGAAGCATGGCTGCCTATGATCCCTCTGACCACCACTGAACATTCATACACCAGTGTGAGTGGAACTGGAGGCAAGGAGGGTGAAGTGCCTTGCCCAAGGGCACAATAAACTGACAGAGTAGGATTCAAACCTCCAACCCTTCAGTTAATGGACAACCCGCTCTACCAACTGAGCCGCCCCTGATGTTTAACTTGTGAAATAAAAGTTGCACATGGAATATTTCATGATACCACCTTTGGTTTAGATACCCTCATGCCCCCCACCCTACTGCATCCTTACAGACTGGAACTAAATCCACAAATGGACGTCCATCAGTCCTGGTGCAAATATAGCCTGTCTGTCGTTGGGAGCGGATCTCTAATTCACTGTGGTTCTCCCCATGGTTTGTCTTTTCACAGTGAGCTTTTGGAGTTTTTCCCTAAAGAAGAGGGGGGAGGGATCTAAAAATTAAGGATGTCTGGGACCAATGTCTTGCGAAATTGCGCACTACTCTCGTGTTCTCTGCTCACAGCAAATATATGCAGTACACAAAATAAAACCCAACCTGAATTGTAAATAAAATAAATACATTTCAAATTGTGACAGAATGTTTCAGAGAGAATCATAAGATATAATTTACATACTGTACATGGATTAGCCTCCATAAAGTCCAGACTCTAATTTGGGATGTGATGCAGTGGTGCGATTTTCTATCATCAATATCCCAAAATAAATGCCACTATGGATTAAATATTATGAACCTTATTGTGACACTACATCAGTATTATGCAACAAAGGTAGCATAGTGAAATACTGCATGTGCAAGTGTATTTAACAAGTACTTATAACTAATAAGTAAATAATGTCACCATCCTCATAAGATCACATACTCTGGAGATGACCAAGTTATCAGAACAATATTTAGTAGTTTATGAAAAGCAAAACACAACACAGCATCAATTTGAGATGCTATTGGTACTGAGCCTCCTCTACAGGGCAGATAGCCTTATCTTCGGATTTGGTCATTTTTGTCTAATTTTCTGCTTCAGCCAAAGATAGAATTAACCATGCAGTTTATTTTTGTCAGATTTCATTGTTTTCAAAAGTGATACAGTTAAGTAATGTTCTGAACATTGATCGAACATATGTAACTGTGTTAAATTGTTCAAAATGTATTCATTCTCAAAATGTCAACGATACTTTCAGTATTTCACTCTAGTGTTAATCTTGTACAGATGTTGATTTTATGATTTTGTACCATCAGGAGTCTACATAGATATTTGATATTGATCATGGACCAGATCATCTGACCTGACTTATTTCCCATTTCCCATTTTAACTGACGTGGCCATGAACCACCTGGAGAAACACTAGTACACGCAGAGTGGACGATGTCGCTGCCGTAACACAACACAGCAGGAAATGGAAACATGACATGTGATGAAACACTTAGAAATAGATAAACTTCAGTTGCCTCTGAAAGATCAAGAAAAATGTGGCATCATTTCATAGACCAAATTCATTGATATTATCTGAATAGAGATCCTTATTCTTTGATTCCCTTATTCTCTTTCAAATGCAATATCTGAGATGATACATATAATTTACAAAGTGTGTAACGTTATGTCGTTATACATAGTTTTTGCACTGCAGTGTTACCAACACTAATTTAACCTATTGCAGATTCAGCCACTGGACTCTTAACACAGAGTGTGAGACCATGCTAAGGTTTCATTGTGACATTTTGACAGTAAAAGGTCATCCATATGTAAACCAAATTTGGTAATTTTTCATTAGAAAATGCCAATGGAAATGTGGTAAAAATTCTAAATTCAGTCACTTGAGGCCATTTTTGTTATTTATACACAAGAAGACCATGAAAACACCTTCTAGAAACTAGAAGCTTATGCTTCATCGTACTCCTTTTCGGACATGTCATTGTTATTATTATTATTGTTGTATTGATTATTGTTGCACTTTGCACATGTTCGAAATAAATCATTCAAATCAAAAATCAAATCAAAAAACTTACTTATGTACTGTATGAGCGAACTGTTAAATGTTAAACACAGCTGACACAACAGGTAATGTGGACTGATGAGGTGATTCCTGTCTCATCCATGTAAAAAGACATTACATCCATTTGCTTAAATTCTGATGTTCCTGCATTGGTTATTCACATTCTGTTTTCACTCTGAGAGCTCAGCAAACCCAACACAAAGTAAACATCACATTAAACTATGAATATGAGCTGTAAATATGACAAAGGTGAACATAGAACAGCATATTCTAGAGAAATCACTATCTCATAACCTAACTCCTAATCAGTTAATTTAATTTTTATTTCTGAGCATTTAACAAAACAGATCTACTGACTGACTGAAGTCCAACTAACGCACCTGCTCATTGGGTCTAGAAAGAATTCTGATTACTGAGATGTTGAGATACTCAGACTGTTCCAGGCTTAGCCCAGGTTGGGATCAGCTTTCCCCTAGGTTTAGATCAAGTTTAGCCCATGTTTAGATTGGGTTTAGCCCAGGTGCAGCCCATGTTTAGATCAGGTTTATTCTAGGTTTAGATGAGGTTTAGCCTAGGTGCAGCCCAGGTTTAGATAAGGTTTATCCAAGGTTTAGATTGGGTTTAGCCTAGGTTTCCATTGTGTTTAGCCCAGGTGCAGCCCAGGTTTACCCTAGGTTTAGATTGTGTTTAGCTCAGGTTTAGATCAAGTTGAGCCCAGGTTTAGATCAGGTTTATCCTAGGTTTTAATTTAGGTTGAGCCCAGGTTTAGATCAGGTTTATCCTATGTTTACATCAGATGTATACTAGGTTTAGATCGGGTTTAGCTTGGGTTTAGTCCAGGTAGAGGCCAGGTTTAGATCAAGTATAACCCAGGTTTAGAACAAGTGGAGCCCGGATTTAGATGTGGTTTAGCACAGGTGGAGCCCAGTTTTATCCCAGGTAGTTCCCTTACTGGGCAGCTGGTGTTGACGTCAGAAACAACAGTCCACTGGAGTTTGACCTCCACATGTTTCCAGGTGAGTGCTCCAGTCATTCATTCAGAGTTGAGCTTCACACATGACTAAACCGATGCATGCTGTCACATGGATGCCTCTGATGATTCATTCCCCTCATTGACAGTTCATTTGTGCTGTGACTATGTTCTTTTGGACCAATCAGATACTGTCAACCTCCGGAAACCATTTTAAGATCAAGGAAGGGACACTGGGAAGCTATAATTAGATTCCACTGCCTTATGTGTAAATCACATATAATCTACTAAATCCTTTTTAATCAGTTAAGAGTTTATTTTAATGACAGGCATGGGTAAACTGATCCACAAAGGGCTGCAGGTTTTTGTTTCAACCAACCAAGAGTGCACAGTTTCACCAACCAACTCTCTGAAGACTGAAATCAGCTGATTAATTGAATCAAGTCTGATGTGCTGATGTTTGGTTGGAACAAAAACCTGCAGCTACGACGGCCCTTTGGGAATGGTTTGTCCAGGTCTGATCTAGGCCATTCATGTTTTGGTAACAGTTGCTTCAGATTGTCTCCATCATCTCTCCTATTCTGGAGTCCTTCAATTCACCACCATTTTGGTACTGATTTTGTTTCAGTATTTGACTCTCAGGGCTTGGCACTCGTGTCCCACAGCAAGAAGGTCCTGGGTTTGATTCCAACACCAGTGGGTGGGACCTTTCTGTGTGGAATTTGCATGTTCTCCCCGTATCTGTGTGGGTTCTCTGGCTTCCTTCCACCATTTAAAGACATGCATCGGTTAATTAGTTAATCTAAATTGTCCATAGGTGTGAGAGTAAGTTTGTCTCTATATGTCAACCCTGCGATGAACTGGCGACTTGTGACGTTCGCAAATGAGTTGATTCTTTTGAACGGCTCTTTAAAAAAAAGGACAGAAGCTGAGTCATGGCTGACAGAGGGAGAGAGAGAGAGAGACAGAGAATCCCCCTCCCACTGTTGGACCCTTGCTGCGCTGTGATTGGTTAGTCAACATTTCAGGGCGGGGAATATTCTCATATAAAAGTACATGCAATTTACCAATATACATCTGTGATTTCACTTGATTTGTGGATCTTTATAAACATTTATACTTTATGTAGACCATAGGGAAAAATAATACATTTTCAAATCATAATAATAATTGATTCCATTAAAAAAAAAATAAATATCACTACTTTAATACCAATACTATGCTATACCCATAACACTGCAAAACTGCAATTTAGCAATGTATGTTTGTGATTTTACTTGATTTTTAATATTTCTATTCTGCTTGTTTGAGTTTTTGTTTTTTAATGTGTTCAAAATATATGTGTTCAATATTTTAAGCAACAATGTGTTGTGTTTTTAAATGTCCTGCTTTAGTTTAGTTAAACTAATTTAGTTTTTTACATTATTTACACTATTTTTCAGATTTGTATGTGTGGGTAGACGTTTTAGTCAGGGGGGGAAACAAAAGACAGTGAACGTAGTTACCTTCTACATTAGTAAACAATCTATTGGCTTATTTTAATTACTTGCCTGAGGCCTGTATGTGACCATAGTTTTGTTTTGAGTGTGTTTTTATTGGTTGCAACCTCCCACGTACTCAGGACATTAACTATACAACAATTAAAATGCTGATTCAGTAGAACTTTATGGTGAAAAGTCAGAATTATTAAAATAAATGACCCTAATAGTAAGAATGACTTCTAAAATTGCTGAGTGTAGGTTTTGTGTGGTCGCCATATTTGGTTCATTAAACTGGGAAGGTGAGAGCTGGAGCTGAGGGCTGACACACTGATCTGAATGAGCAGCTGCCAAAGGTCAGCATCATAAGGGCGCCATGGGAACCGCTCCGCTCTGCACTGCACTGGCACTGATAATAGGGAAAAACAATGAGCCCCGACGAAACCTGCAGCAAACAGCCCCGCCCATGTCCAACCCACTGTAAAGAGTGACACACACTTATATTCCTCATAGACTGAGATTGTAATAGAGATGGAAAAACTGCACACTTCCTTCAATCTAGTAGAAAAATAACTGATTCAGCTACTTTACTACATGAAAAGTAAAAAAAAAAATAAACAAGAAATACAGGTTCTGAAATCGGGAAGCATGGTGGTGCAGTGGTTAGTACTTGTGCCCAGAGGTGGTCAAAGTACTCACATTCTGTAGTTATGTTCAAGTACAGCTGCTTGCGTGAAAAAATACTAATCTACTTATTCAACTCCTCTACTTAAGTAAAAGTACAATTTCTCAGCTGTAACAAAGTACAAAAATAAAAAGTAAAACTGCAGGTTTTTTTTTTTTTGCCATGAATGCAATAATACTTATTTAACCAGGAAAAATCTGAAAAGTTTCAAAACTATCCAAAAAAGTGAGTTACTGTATTTGTTCAAGTCGGAGTTACTTTGGTGGATATGGGCAGGAAATTTAGGAAAAAAAGTTGCAATTGAGATAAAAAGTGAGTCATGAGGTAAAAAAAAAATATATATAAATATGAGATTAAAAAAATGCACAATTTTAAGAGAAAAAAGTAAAAATTCTTAGATAAACAGTCAAAATTAGGAGATCAAAAGTCAAAAATTGTGGGATAATAGTAATAAAAATAATTGAAAAGTAACACATGTATTCTGAGAATGTAAAGAATTTAAAGTACAGATATTTATGCAAAAATGTAGAGAGTAAAAGTAAAAAGTTGCCATAAAATAAATACTCAAGTAAAGTATAGATACCGAAAAAAATCTATTTAAGTACAGTAATGTACCTAAAGTTCTTAATTATTTTCCACCTCTGCTCGTGCCTCAAAGACAGAAGGACCCTAGTTTGATTCCCACACCAGACCTTTCTTTCCCCGTGTCTGCGTGGGTTTCCTCCAGGTACTCCACTTTCCTCCCACCATCCAAACACATGCACTGATAGGTTAATTGGTTAATATAAATTGTCCATAGGTGTGAATGTGAGAGTGTTTGTCTATATATGTTCAGCCCTGAGATGAACTGGAGACTCATACAGGGTGTACCCCGCCTTAACCCATTGTAGCTGGATTAGGCCCCCAGTGACCCCCATGACCCAAGTGAGGATAAAACGGGTTCAGATATGAGAGAGAGAGAGGCTCTGAAATCAAGGTAAAATAAAAGTAAAAACATCTTTTTGTCATCATAAGCCTCCCATCATTTTACGTTATTCGGTCTTTTAGTAGGTATTAGTCTTTACACTGTTGTCTTTTTGTTCTGTTGTTGTACATTATTTTCATCATGATAAATTTATTAAGCCTTTGGTGTATGAATCATTAGAACCTTAGACAAGATTTGTTTCCTGAGTGTGTTTATTCCTCTTTAGGCATAAAAAAAATACAATGTGATTGAAATGTTTTTATATCAACCTTTTTTCCTGGAATTCTAAAGAACATCAGAAAGTGAATTTTTAAAAATGAATACAGCTAATCTGATGTGTTCTCACAATTTAACAAACTCTAATACTAATTATTTCTTTACTTATTACTTCATGGGGATAATATGCAAAAAAAAAAAGAGATTATTTTGATTATCAAGAAAAGCAAAATTACAGTAATGGTATGAATGTCAGTGTATTGGATGATCCATAACCCACAAAATCCATGGATATACAAGAGAACCACTGTGGAATAACTGTCCCAGTATGCAGCAAAGGGTTAAAGTCATTTTGATATTTTGCTTACATGTACATCTTGTTATAAATAATACAAGAAATGCAAATTCCCAATTGCCTTGTTGTAGTCTTGTTAGGTCATTGTGTCTCATCTCTTAACATCCTTTTGTTGTTGTTTTATTTGATCTTTTCTATCATGTTTGTCTTTTTCACTACTCCTGCATGAATACGGGCCAACAGCATTGCTGGTGCCACCTCCCGCCACTCCCACTCCCACTCCCACTCCCGTTTCAGCCTTCAGGGAAAAGATATCGGAACCTCTGGGCCCAATCCACAAGACTGTTGAACAACTTTGTCCATCAGGATGCTGAATCAGTCCACATCCTGGCCCTTATCACAGACTCAGTAGACTTACATTCTGTGATTTTCTACTGACTTTCTCTGTACTGCATTACAAACATTGTACTATTGTCATATCTGCTGATGTTGGGTTCCATTAAGCACCTCCTCACCTCATAACTATTACTGTATTAGATTTACAATAGATTGACATACGCTTCATATTCTATGGTTTATTCTTTATACCATATATTTATTCTTATTCTATTTGTAAATCTTTTTTTTTTAAATAAATGCATGACATTTAACAAGGTGAGAGAGAAACAGTATCTGAATTCCATGTACACCCTGTGCATCTAGTGAATTAGCAATAATATATATATATATATATATATATATATATATATATATATATATATATATCTTTGAATCTTAAAAGTAAAACAAATGCAACCAACAACTGCCCTTAAAAGCCTTAAAACTCAACAGAAAACATGTTCTGTAAATCAAAGTAAATAGAAAGAACAGATCATTTGTTAAAATGAAGGAAGTACAAGTAAAGAGTTTTTACAAAAATAATCACACAGGTAAAAATTTGAAAAATATGTGTACTTGCACTTGTAATATGTACTTGTACTGTATGTGTGGTTGTGCAGTACATACTTGCACTGTATACAGGGGTGCTGCCAGGCGGAGAAAGAGCACTGACTGGGGCCCATGGAGGGATGGCTGATAATATTATTTTATTTTATTTTATTTTATTTCATTTCATTTCATTTCATTTTGTTTTATTTTATTTAATTTTATTATTAATCATGGTAATTTTAATAATCAATAAATGAAGGATTTCTATTTCTTGTCTTGTTATTGGCAAAAAGTAAACACCCAGAGAGTATATGTACCCCACCCCACCCCTTGTATTTTCAGGAAATGGTTTGGTCCGCCCTTCCTTAAATCAGACCGTGAGCAGCGGTGCGCATTTACTACAGTGACTCCATGACTCATAGTGAGCAGTCCTGCGGAGATGTTTTCCAAATGTAAATCATGTTTCCAAAAAAGAAAAGAGAAGAAAGAGAGACAGGAGAGGGATAGAAAAGGCCAACAGCACCTTATAAACTACTTGACAAAGGAAGGTTGTTGTCTTGTGTCAGTGTAGTGATGGAAATTAGCGTGTTAGCTTAGCCTGTTAGCTTAGCCCACCTTTGTTCAACTAAACAAACTCATATTCCTAACACTTTTCATACTAAAACAGGTGTCTCTGCCCTTTCCTGTTGTAACAGGCACAAGATTTGATCAGTGACTTTTCTAGAAAGGAAGCTCAGTGCTGGGCTGGGTGAGTAAGACTGAGTAAAGGACCATGGGTCATGCAGTGGTAGCTGTTAAATACATGGCTATATTGGATCACTACACTTAATATAGTATGTAGGCTAAATGGTAAAAAAAAAACTATCTGCTGTTTTGTTTTTTTACATCATTCTATAGATTATGTTAATTTATTTTAATTGTAGTTAATGCATACTGTAGTATATTTAAGTTAAGTTAAAACATTTATTTTAAGTAATTATTGTGAATGTTTCATTTCATAATCTTCTTAAAATTATATTTAGATTGTAAAAGGTGGCCTTCAGTACATTTCTTATAGATAGTGTCAGTCTCTTTAATATGTATTATTACTATATACACTGTGTGTTTACATAAATACATTTCCACCACGAATTAATGCAGAAAATGCACAAATTAGTGTGTAAAAATTCACCAGAATGCAAGAAATTACATAGTTGGTGCTCAAAATGTGCACCCCCCCACACACACACACACACACTGATGGTGGGGTCCAAAGTGATATCTTTTCATGGGGCCCAAAATCCCTGGCAGCACCCGTGACTGTATGTATTGTCCATTACATATTTGTACTGTATGTGTACCTCCTTCCCTCCATGTCTCCTTTGAACACCTCGCCTGCACACGATGCATTAAAAGTGAAATGTGAGCTGCAGTAAGATTAGTAGAAGTTATATGACCATGGATATTTGTCATTATGGAGGGGGGTTAAGGGAACACGGCACTGTGGGAGGGGTCTGCTGTAGGCCAGGCATCAACCAGACTTAACTACTCATCATCAGCCATGACTCCAGACAAGGTTAGAGGCTCAGTTGGGCAGGTAACTAGTCACCTAAGGGCTGATTTATTTTGTGCTTATATCTGTAAAGAACCTTCCATCTGGCAGAGCACAAAACCATCAACACTGTAATTAAAATGCAATTACCACCTCGCTCCTCTTCCAGTTACACAGTAATCCCTGAGAAGTCTTTCCATCTGTGCCATATATATACACACACACACACACACACACACACACACACACAAGCCAAAAATGTGCAGTCAGATCAACACACACCCGTATGTACATACTTTTCTTTCTCCTCAATCCTCGCCTCCCATGTTAGCCCACTACAACACAACTCTGTCTTACAGCTTTCAAATCTGCTCTTCAACTCAGCTTACAGCATAAAGCCTATCTGTTTCTGCACAAATCACCTTCTCATCCTTTTGCACAGTCTCCTCCTTCCCACCATGGTTCCTTCAATCCAACATATCTTATTCATAAACCCCCCCTAGTCCAAAATCCCCCCCCCCCCCCCAAAAAAAAAAAACAAAACAAAAACTAAAGTCAAGACAGAAAAAAAAACCCAAAACATTCTTACAACCTACACATACAGTAGTGGTGCATAGCTTTGTTTTATTCTAGATATTTAAATTGTTTCATTACATTAAAACATACAAATGTTGTTCAAATATACTTTTACAGTACATGTGTTTTTGCAATGTCACCAAAATATATTTAAGATTCAAGAAGTCTATTGTCTGTTAATGGAAATTTAGTTAAAGTTTAAATATTAACCTTTAACTTGCTATGTTGTCCCCATTGGGTGGAGCATTTTACCTATAATTATACGCAGGTGAAAAAGTCTGTATTTAACTCTAAATATAGACCAATGTGTTTCAGCTCCACTGCTGGTGTTCTTAACCTGGAACAAATTTTTCAACTTCACGCACCCCAGAAGAATGTGAAGCTGTGCCAGAGCTTCTGTTTAGATTGACTCCATCCTGTTCCACACACAGACAGCCCCATTAGCATTAGCATTAGCATTAGCATTAGGACACATTAGTATCAGTGACCTGCCATCAGGGACGCTCAGGGTCCAACTTCAGATCTACCTCAGCATCGTGGTCAAGAGCTCTAACAGGATAATTAATATGTGCCTGTTTTTAAAGGGCAATAAACTGGAGGGCCAGGGGGAAATGACATACCATAATAATAGAAATAATATAAAAATGTGAAAACTAAATACCAGTAGACAGTTGCTGTCACTGTCAGGAAACAAGAAAACAAAGATCAGGTCAATGAACAGGAATGAATGGACCCACACCTGCACTGTAACACCTTCACAGTTCAGGTTTGGATCCAGAACCTTCCAGGTCAATAAAAGGTCACAGATAATGACAACATATATCAGAAAAATAAGTTACATTACAATTATACTGAATAGTACTGAAATCTGGAAAATTACCAAAGACAATCCACTACCTATTGAGGGTCCCAGGCAAAACAAACCCTGCCCCTTACAAATATAGCTTATCACTGTGAAAACACATTGATGGTGACTTTGACTTTTGACCTATATTCACCAAAATGTTATGAGATCCAGGGCTCTCCCCAGAACTTTGGAGTAAGGAGGCATGCTTGACCAACCCCCAGTGCTTTGTGCATTGCAGCTCCCCCACCCACGTCCACATTAGGAAGTAGAAATCATGATCATGACTTGCCACGACTGGTCATTATGTTTGTCTATGGAAAATTTCGTGCAGAAAGTTGCTGGCACAACATCACAATTTTCACCACTGACAGTGCTTTATTCCTTAACGTGATACTTAATTGACCAATGAGATGCAAGCCCTGCACTTTGAAACATCGTGAGTTTATCGGCACTCATGAGAGTTCGCTAGCATGATGCCAGAGGTGCTCAGATAGTAGGAACGAGGCACTCCGCCATTATACTAGGGTGGGGATCTATTCTTCACCACCTCACACCTTTCCTGAAAATGTCATGGAAATTGGTCCAGTAGTTTTTGCGTAAAGTTGCTGTCAAACAAACAAACAAACATACAAACAAACAAAAAAAAATAACCAAAAACAATAGCCCTCTCCTCTTCGGGGGACAGTATAACAATACCCTTGCCTCCACTCTGACATGTTTACTCCAAATGTCAAGCAATTTTGAAGCAACTTTTCTTGTATCTTTTTGCAGTTGACACGAAAGAGTACATTTTTGTATGTGACGGAGAACAGCAGTGCTCGTGAAATGAAGAACATGTCTAAGAAAAGGCCAGACAAAAAGGAGCACAGAGTATGAATGTGTGTCAGCATGTGCATGTGTTGGGGGAGGGGCACAGACATGTCCCACAAGACACTGAACCTTAATTACTTGAGAGAAAAAACTGTAATTAAAGTATATGGCAGCTGCACCCTTACCTGTGTGTGTGTGTTTCATATGACACTGCATCTGTGTGTATTTGTGAGGCTGCAGTGGGACCACAGTGAGCGTGACGGAATAAATCACCAGCATGGGGACATGGGAACATTGGGGGTGGGGAGAGGGGCATTAGAGGTTGGGTGGGTGGGGGCATAGGGAAGGGGTACATGGTAGAAGGGGAAAAAAAGAAAAATCTAGGTATTTCAAGAAAAGTATTCATTCACGCTGTGCCTTGATGAAAACAAATATGGACATCCATTCCTCCATTCCTGAGTCAAAGTATCCCAAACCGGAATGTTGACAATGGCCTTACTGTTTGCTCGTACATGATGGGCAACAGATACTAGAGAGATTTTCCAGCAACAGTTTTAACAGTGAGTGTAAACAGTGTAAATAGTAGAGTATAACAATATACACTATATAATGTAGAAACCTTCGGGCCTTGGTGTATGAGATGTAGGAAGGCTTAAAGTGATCTATTTGCAGTATAGATTGTGTAAAATCACATGAAAGGGAAAAAATGTGTTGCTGTTCTGTTAGAAGGAGCTGTTGATAAAGTCAGACATGTTTCTACAATCTTCTTTCTCCACTTTAGAGCAGGTGACATCCTGTGTTCAGATGCATTACTCATTATCAGTGTTTGAGTTTGGACCAGAGTTAATATCCAATTAATTTAATTTAACTCAAACTGCTGGTGCCTTTGTAAGATATTGCACCGTTAATTAGATGTATAATAGAAGACTGTAATGCCTGCTGTTGAACAAAACCAATGAAACTTTTTTATTTTTTTTCTTGTGAGACATCTCTTTGAGTATGCTCGCTTTGAGTATGGCTTAAAGCACAATGAATGTATAGTGCAGTGGTGGAAAAAGGTTTTTGGACACCCTATGTATTTGTGATATATTGCATTAAGAATGAAATGTGCCAAGTATTGTTCCCTTCTCCAAACCCACATGCTCTCCTTTGCACTTGTTCTGTCGAGGTCAGCAGAAAAACGTCCAGGACATGACATGGTGCAATGTCCTGGTTTTTTTCTTATGAACCATAAACAATGCAACTACATCTTTTTATGTATTTATTTTTACAAATACTTAAAATCCATGATGCATATATAGTGGTACCTCTACTTACAAAAGCCCCAGTTAACGAAAAATCCAAGTTACAAAAAACCTTTAACTCAATTTTTCACCTCTGAATACGAAATAATTTTCTATTTACGAAAGGAAACTGAAACCTCCGACACATAAACACAGTACATTACTATACGTAACTACGTAATGTATGTAAATACGTCACATACGTACTGTATGTAGCATCCCATTGACTATGAGGGAGCTACCTATGATGCTCTTCGTTACCCTTTGACCCTACACGGTACGAAAACACTTCTGGAACGGATTCATTTCGTAAGTAGAGGTACCACTGTATATATATATATATATATATATATACATAGTCACAGTCATTATTTCTGCTGCACTAGTGATTAATAAGCTATGGTAAGAAGACATATGGTTTACTAGTTTACTGTTACTGTAATTTGGTGTTAATGTTAATCCTTCTATTTCCCATTCTTCTACTTCAAAAACAGCTAAGATGCAAATGTCACTAAAGCTCAATCCTGTCACAGGCAATAACACACACAATATACACAACAGAGGAGATATGTCCAGTCAGTGTAACCGTCGTCTGCACTGTCTCTCCCATCATATCCATCCAGAGTACAGTTTCAGTCCAAACTCTTGCTGCTGTTTGCTGTGCATGTTAAGGCACGGGTGGAGGCAACAGAGGAGGATGCAGGATGACAAATACTGGGCAGCTGAAGCCATTGGGGTTAAACACAATTGTTGTTGCAGAGAGAGGACATTATTTGAAATGGCTTTGCCACCGTGCCCCCCCCCCACCCCCCACCCCCCAATAGACTAGCAATGATTTCCCACTGCTTCCCCTCTGCACACACACATGCACTTAAGTGGAGAGAACTCAGAAATAGCCCATGGGAACCCAGTAGTTGTTAACACAGCCTGTTCCCTGAGTGCAGGGGCGATGTACGAACCTGAGGGTGGGTGAGGCACTGGTCACGCTGTACATGCACGCACTGAGTATGCATGAAGGCTGATCATGGGAGGGAAGTCTGTTAAAAGACACCTTAGTAATCACCCTTCAGCATACCCCCGCCCACCTTATCAGTGCATCCCCAATAACAAGACAGGAAGAGCTATTTGTATCCAGAGTCCATTGTCCGGCTGCCTCTGGGGACACGCTCCCCTCTGTTGCTGCTGAATGAGATAGCCTTTCACTGGGCTGTATAACCTTTATGAGCTTCCCTCACAGACAACACAATGTGAGCAATCAAATCTGACCCACTCAAATAAAAGACAAGTCGGAATTGAAAGAATGTTTTCATATTACACAAGCCAGACGTGTTTATCGCAGCGGTCTAGTTGGAGCAAGAATTTCAGAAATTGCATGAATAAAACAAAATAATGAAATGTTTTTACACTTGCGCGGCATCTGCTCTGTTTGCTTTGATTTTATACAACACACACAGCTGTTAATGTGCAGGGAGGAGGGAAAAGACTTTGATTTTGGGAGGGGGCAGACATATTGATTTTGCTGACATTGGGCTCTCCTTGGCATTAAAGGTGCTCTTTCCTCTTAGCTCTGATTACCAGTGTGTAGTAGAGCTTTTTAATCTTATCTGTAAAGATAAAATAATGGTAAAAACCCATCTGCTCCTATAATAGGAGAGCACCTCCAGTTAGCGATCAACTTCTTATCAGGGTCTATGGAGAGCACTGTGGAACGTATTGGAATGTCAAACGATCAATAGAACAACACAATTTGAAATTTCCACTTAAACTAAGATAGCTGAATGGTAGAAGTCCAGTCTCTTTAGATCTGCATCTCCTAAAAGGATTCCTTGAGCTGAATGGGTTTTCAGCCAAAGCTTTAAAAACAACAACAGCGTGTAACAATAGAGCTGAGCTTCTTGGTAGTTCTTCTAGATTAAGCTGGACTTTTTTGGGGCTTTTTTTTGTGTGTTTTGTGTTTCATTCAAGAAACTTCTTCAGTTCTAATACCTGGTCGGGGAAAAAGGAGGTGGCCTATTATCAAAAAGCCTGTTAGTCAGAAAAAGGTTAGCGTTAGATTGATCAAATAAATCTAAGCCAATTTTCTGACTAACCGGCCTTGTCTAAGTGTTAGGGTTACAGAAGGGAGGGGGGAGTCAGTGTCAGAGCTCACATCTATGCTGGGTCAGGGTGGTTGGCGTAAGGGGAGGGGTCTCTCAGATGAGTCCAGGTGTTTAAAGGTTATTTGTTGAAAACTTGTTTGAAATGGTGTTACATGTTTTTGATAAGTAGTGTCTCAGACCACCATGCTAGAGCTGAGCAATTCACTGTCTAAGTCATAAATGTCCATATATGGACATATGACCATGGTTATTTCATTAACATTGCCTTTGGTACTTCCTCATACATGTCCATGATGCAGTCACGAGGTGATTGGCTCAGAATGCGTGAAGGAACACTCCCCCCTCCCCTCTCGCTGTGTATGTAGTAGCATCCAGCTAGGTTTTTGTGCCATTGCTTGTTCTGAAAACATGCAGGGAACAAACACAAGGCTTTATTTCCACAGAGAGCACATGAACCAGTTTGGTCCGCCATTTTTTTCTAGTTTGTGCAGCACCTATTGTGGCTGCGTCTTCTCTTGTAGATGCAAATGCTAATGCTATTTCAGATTCACTGCCTGGGGACGGACTTAACCCCACGTGGGTGACGCTAAAGTCCGTCTGACGTCAGATGGACCGGCTTTTTCTGGGTCCCTCGTTCCTCTTGTTGTTTTCTGTGAATGCAGTATGCAGCCAGTGGAGGTGACAAACCCACTTTCAAAGGCAGCATGTGTTGGTAAGTCGGGGTGACCCATCAGACTGTGGAAAAGTGGTTTGGGGCGGAATGACACCTTTAAGAATGCATAAGATAAAGATGCAAGAAGAAAATTTAAAGGCACAAATAAATGTCTTTCCTCTTGTGACTTTGACAACATACCTCACTCCATAATTTAATTTTCTTGCCACACATGTACACTTGGATTTCTCAGAACCTCCAGTTAAATCCTCAGCTCAGCTATTGCCAATAGCTAGCTTTAGATGTGCATGTAAACGTTCTGATTTAACCAGTGTTGGAACTAGGCACATGGTATATACTGTATGTCAAATGACACTTCAGACATCATGGGTCACATGATCAGCACCTCACCAAGGGCTCTCCAATAACTTGCTTCACATCTGTGAAAGAAATACTTCAAATATTTTGTAACTGTTACTTGTCGGGGTGTGGTGCACTCAGGTCCTTACTACACTAGCTGTCACAGTCTTATTTCATCTTTTAGGGTTTTTTTTTTTTTTTACATCTCACCTTTATATTATATATTTATTAGTTATTTCGTCTTGTTGCATCTTTTTTGGCATTTTTATGTTTTTCACAACTAATTGAAAACCACAAATAAGCATCTGGCTTTCCCTCAAACTATAATAAATCAAATACTAGATAATTATTAACATGTACTGTTTTTTTTTTTTCATGACACTATTTTTGTTTTTTTTTCCTACATACAAGCATATCCAAACCACAGAACACTGTGTACTTATGAGTCAAATCTAAAAGTGAGGGAACAAAGCTGAAATAAAGCAGCCTGTATGACATGAGTTTAGAGGTGGTTATTTACCTTCATTTTGTGTCAGCAGCTCTATTCACACCTACACCTTCAGCTTCAGCTTCAGCGACTCCAACCTCATCCATCAGACTGAAGCACTGCTGCAGTCGCTGCATTAAGCGTCTCTCTCTGAGCTACTGCCTCCATCAGGGCAGAGCTTCCACTGATGAGCTGCACCCACGAGGATCAGAATCTCTATAAACTCTACTGTGGAACCATTTGTCAACACAGGTGCAGTGGTATGGAAGCACTGTTTATCAGATATACAATGACATACCACGCAGTGCTTTAAGAACAGGCCGTGAAACAGACAAAAGAGAGGAGAACAGTGGGGTCCAGGGTCGGAGCCCTGGTGGGGGTTCAAGGGGATGAAGTGAAGCAAAATGAATATTATAAATGTCTCAAATCACATAAAACTATTTGTAGAACACACACTAATAAAATGAATAAAAACTGAAACTGACTATTATGAGCAATTTTGGAACCAAAGCAAAGAGTGGGCTTTAATTATGTTGTCATCAGTTACAGCATTGAATCCCATTCCATTCCAAATAATAAAAATGAGAAACAACAGGATGCAGTAGAATATGAATGTATGTTTGACAACTTTGTGTGATTTATTCAATCACTGACTGTGTTGAAAGATATTTAATATTCAGTCCATGCAGTTCTATAGTTCCCCACTGTATATAATTATACATAATACATTAATAATATATTACATACTTTCTGTGGCTGCACGTTTGTTTTTCTAGTATACAGACCCAAATACTTCTTGAATAAACAGTTGTGTCTTCATGATTAGACTTTAGTTCACTCACTCACTTATGCTATGGTTTATGATGAGGGATACAATTGTGGACTGAGTGCCAGTAATCTCTTTAACAGTTTATACAGGGTCAGGCAAAATGATCTGACACATTTGTATGTTAAATAAAAAGTAAAGAAACACATAAAACTACACATAATGCCATTTTTTTTCCATATAATGACATTTTGTTTTGTTTCTTTATAATGTCATTGTTTTGCGTTTGTTTTTCAGTTGCTGCCATGAATTGGACTGGTGAGCATCGTGCTTTTATTGTGGAAATGTTTATCAAAACAAACAAATATGTAACTGCAACACAATGAGCGTTCTGTTTGCACTTCAACCTTGGTAGAAATGATCCCATACCAGCTCCATAATGGATCCCATTTGAGTGATTTACTTTTTAAAACATAAAAAAAAAAAATCCCATAAAAAATATATATATATATTTTTTAAAACATAATGAAAAAAATTGGCATTATACTGTATGTACTTTTTGAAAATAAAAACACTTTTTTACTTCATTTCCATTTTTATTAAACCTACAAATGTGTCAGATCATTTTGCCTTACACTGTATTTAAAAAAAAAGAAGAGGGGAGGTGATGTAGAAAGATCTGCCATTGAACCATCATCCTATCATTTAATATGATTATCCTGACTTTTCCATTGTTTTTCGTTTGGTTTTTTTGTACGTCACAAAGCAGAGTTTGTTTCTTAGCTTTTGTCTTGTAAGAAAGAAAAAGCTAAATAACAAAATCAACATCTACATTTTGTGTTTGTTTGTTTTTTTACAATGTTTTCATCTTGCTGCATTTTTTTTTTTTTTACATCAGTTTTGTCTGACTTTTCTTAAGTCTCCTTCATCATTATCTTGTTCTGTCTAATGTCATTCATGTCTTGTTGCATCTATTCACCATCTTCTTCATGAATAATTGAAAACTAGAGATAAATTGTCTGGCTCCTTCAACTTTCACTCAGGACAGAGATCAGTCTTTATCTATGACACAGATAATTATTTGACATTTACCGTTATAATTTGTGATGACCACAGTCTCTGCCCTCTACGTGTCATTTTGTCTTTTACAAATTATTTAAAACCACAAAAAAGACGCTGGTTTCCTGAACTTTCACTTGCAATTGAAAGAAATACTCATTGATTAGTGACATAGAGGTCCGTGTATATTTGGGTATTTGGATTTTCCATTTATGAATGGGAATAAAAAAAAAAAAAAGCTGGTTTATTTGACTTTTGAAGCACAAAACCAACAATTGGATTATGCCACATTTTACTTCAATTTAAATTTGTTTTATTTCACTTTACAAAAAGAAATTCAAAGTCAACAGAAATGAAAAAAACGGACCAAAAATAAGCAATATTCATATTCTCTGCCTCTAACATCTGAACAGAGTGGAGCTAATCCTTTTCACAGCGATTTTTTTTATTTTTATTTACAAAAACCTCCAAAACAGTAATTTCCCGACAGTTTTACAGTTGGACACTTTCATTTATTAATTATTTTGGTTTATTTGATTTGATTTTGGCCTGATGAAGAGTTTATAGACATGAAACGTTGCCAATTTTCAGTTATTTTTGATTTCATTCTTATATGTAAACGGACAACCTCCCTACGTTTTGTGTAAAAATAGCGTATATTATAGTTCAATGTATTAAATTTAAAGTACAGAAAAACAGCAAGTAACTTGTGCAGATTAACCACGAAGCCAAGGCTATCCATGTGTGTATTTACATGCACATGGCTACACAAGCACGGCACACAGTAATACACAATCATTATGAATTCAATTCGGACCCAAAATGTTAAAATCCACAAAATAATCGAATTAATCCTCTAAGATCATGGCTCCAAAGACATAATTCTTGTTTGTTATTCTCGCATTATTTGTGCTTTATTCCAGTCTGAATGGCAGCTTCCGGTGTGAGAATATGAATATTGCTTGTTTTTGGTCTGTTTTTTTCCTTTCTGTTGACTTCTTGTTGACTTTCTTTTTGCAAAGTGAAATTTAAAAAATGTAAATTGAAATAAAATGTGGCATAATTCAATTGTTGGTTTTGTGCTTCACAACGAAAGTCAAATAAATCAGTGTTTTTTGTTTTTTTAATTCCCATTCATAAACGGAAAATCTAAATACCAAAGTATACACGGACTCATAGACCAAACCTGAACGATATGAAAGTTTGCCCAGATTGTGCAGAGTTTGCATTTGTAATGGCAGCTCCAGTGAACATGTGTGTGTTCAGACTGTACGCTCCTTCCATAGGTGTCTGTACGTAGAGCTGTGCTGTAGTTGCATTTCTTGCAACCTGATGGATAAAATCAAGCTGCAGCTATTTTTCTGCTTCCCCCAGCAGGGCTCCTGCCCAGCAGTCTAAATCAAGACAGAGCTGTTGTCAACCATGTGGAGGGGACAGGGGACGTTAGCTCCGCAAGATTGAATTAAGCCCAATCCCCAAAAGATCCACATTCAAGCAAGATTCAGGTCAACGTTGAAATGACGAGTACTGCTGTATTGATTTCTCCCAGTTCCCAATCATATTACTCTTCTTCTGCGAGCTAATTTAATTCCCTTACAGACAGTTCACAATTCAGTTCATAATTACGATGATACCAAATTACAATGCATCTTGCCAAAGAAATTGGATTAGGGGCTTCAAACTGCGCTGTTTGATTATATCAAATACCTGTTGTTGGGTGGGTCGTGACAACTTTAGGAGTGTGTGTGCCCTGTGGTATAATGTGTTGAACCAGTTGGGGTAGTAATGTAACTACAACTGTTCTCACAAATTAGATTGATGTCATGAATAAATGAAGTGCAGGCATCATGGAGGGACAGCTTTTTAGAGTCTTACAGGAATTCAAAGTAAATAACATCACAAAAAACACCATGACAAACTCTTATTTTTCTTTACACATGCTTGATTTTTGTCATGAAGAGTCCGTATCCTGTGTCGTGTGGGTCCATTTGGAGATCCCACCTGAAAGTCATGGTAAAGGGCAGATGTCTCTGTACTGACACGAAGCTCAGCCTCAGCATTGATTTGTTTACTAATAGCTGATGGAAACCCTAGAGCGCCTCTCCTCTTTACCACCAGCCATGGGGACATGAATAATTAATGGCTTTTTAGCTCTTTTTTTAGCTATAAAAGGATTACTGAAAGTCCAGTCAGTAATGTAATACAAACACTTACTGCTCCAGCACCAGCTCTGGAATCAGCCTCTTCTTCCCTCTTTTATCTGATACCAGGTGGACGCCTTGTTGAGCCGCATTTTGTAATAACGATGCATTTTGAAAAAAAACCCTCCAAAATATAATACGTTTTTAATTTTATTTTGTAATAAAGCTGCATTTTGTAATAAATTGCCACAACGCATTTTGTAATACATTTTGCCGCATTTCTATTTCCAAAATATATTGCTAATTTCAAATTGCCCATGTCTAATATGTCTTATTACCAGCCAAGCCATAAACAGCCCAAACAGCTTCTTGAGTTTTAATGCCACACCACCAAAGAACCCTGCTGCTGCTGCAAAATGTAAAAATGTATTACATAATGCGGCAAAATGTATTAGAAAATGTGACCGTTTATTACAAAATGTGGATTTATCACAAAATGAAAGGAAAAAGTTATTACATTTTGGACGTTTATTACAAAATGCAACGTTATTACAAAATGTGGCTCAACATGCCTGAACAAACTATGGCATTGTGTTTTGTTTTTTGTTTTTTTTAAGTAGGAAGATGAAGAAACTTTAGATTTTCATCCATCTACATCTTCAGCTGTAAATATAAAACTGGAAAAAATATATATCAAACCAGAAGATTGACATTGTGTCTTGCACTTACTATGAGTGTATAAGTTGTGCTTACAATTATACTGCACACTGTGGGTACCGTCACCATCTTAGCGATGTAACAGAAATAATGGAACCATCAAAAAGAGCAGAAGCTGCAAACTGAGTCTCAGACGATCAATAGACATGATCGAATGAAATATGGTTACCCATGTATCAGTGTTTGTAGCATGAAAACTAAAATATACAAAAGCTAAATATAATAGAATTAAAAACTACCATAAAATAAGTTAAAGTGTAATGCAAAAAAACCCATCTGTAGCACCAGTTTATAGGTGGAAATAAAGTGACAACACAGCTATCACACAAGCAGAAAAAAATATAATAATCAACCCACTGTCATACAAATAGAAGTATATGTCAGTGAATAACATGGCAGATAATGATTTGAAAGATACTCTGGTGGGTGTTGATTAGCACAGACTTTTGGTTTAAGACAAAATCAACTGGTCAAATCGAAGTTTTCAATTCAAGTTACAGCGTGAGAATGTTTGACAGGATGCTGTGGCTTGTTCATATGTAACAGATGAATCACGGATGTTGAGCTTTTATTGTAAAACATAATATTTGTGTCCCTCCGTGCGTCTCACATTCATGTTAAATGGACAGGTGTATTTTACAGAGAGCTGTACTACTGTACCACTGTTACTTTTGTGGCAGTTTCCTAATGATTTATTTCTCTATATGCAACCTATTTCAGTGATTTAGCACCATTTATTATCATATCATTATCTGTATTAGGGTCTTTAGGGTTTTTTGCAGTGAGAATTATGGATTTCCTTATATTTAATTTACTGATCTTGTAGACGTTCATAAAAGCTCAGAATAAAGTTGAGGGTTATTTGCCAGAAACAGAGAAAACTAGAAAAGCACAAACCTCAGCCAAGGCAGATCTCTCCCTTCGAATGAAGAGAGGTCCACCAAGAAGGTTATGTTTGTGCCAGAATTTGTCTGTCTGTCTGTCTGTATGACTGCTAGCAAGATAACTCAAATAGTTATGGACTGATCTTGATGAAAATTTCATGACGTGTTGGAAGTGTCACAAGGAACAAATGTTTAGATTTTGGTGATGATCCGGAAGAGATCCTAGATTCTGGGTCACTTTGAAATTTTATATTGCGGTAAATGGAGAATACATTTCAAAGTGATCCAGAATACAGGATGTCT